>PVKP010001886.1:123564-134409 GCA_004027715.1 Plecturocebus donacophilus
TTATGGTGTTAGGTCTTATGTTTAAGTCTTTAATCCATCTGGAGTTAATTTTAGTGTAAGGTGTCAGGAAGGGGTCCAGTTTCTGCTTTCTGCACATGGCTAGCCAGTTTTCCCAACACCATTTATTAAACAGGGAATCCTTTCCCCATTGCTTGTTTTTGTCAGGTTTGTCAAAGATCGGATGGTTGTAGATGTGTGGCGTTGCCTCCGAGGCCTCTGTTCTGTTCCATTGGTCTATATCTCTGTTTTGGTACCAGTACCATGCTGTTTTGATTATTGTAGCCTTGTAATATAGTCTGAAATCAGGTAGTGTGATGCCTCTGGCACTGTTCTTTTTGCTTAGGATTGTCTTGTCTATGCAGGCTCTGTTTTGATTTCGTATGAAGTTTAAGCTGGTTTTTTCCAGTTCTGTGAAGAAGGTCATTGGTAGCTTGATGGGGATAGCATTGAATCTATAAATTAATTTGGGCAGTATGGCTATTTTCACCATATTGATTCTTCCTAACCATAAGCATGGAATGTTTGGTCAGCCAATTGCATGGTAAAAGCATGTGTCTTTTTTTTCCCCACAATTCTGCTCTTTCTCTAAAGGAGATAAGACTATCACTCAGGGCAGTCAGCAGATTTGAGGCTGAATAATGCTTCTGAAGTCAGGAGACAGAATTCCTGAGTTCCTTTTCTTTCATCACTTTGTTCACTGAACTTAGGAACAACCAACCAGCTTCATTTTGTATCCTTATTTCTCCACATATGGTCAAAAGTATTATGTATAGAGTCACTCAACTCTTTGCTTCTTACAAGTGGTGAATCAGACGTATCAAATGCATATATTTTGCATAACTCTCTAAACAGTTCACATCAAGGACTATCAGTGTTCTCCATACTATTAGAAATAGAGTCCTTAGCATTTTGATGCCTAATCATATTAAGCAGCCAACTCTAGAAACCATATATATATGTATCTCCTATTAGTTAAGAAACTCCCATATATATGGGTATTTATTAAGTATAAACTTACAGGATCACAGGGTCCTACAACAGGCTGTCTGCAAGCTGAGGAACAAGGTGAGCCTGTCCAAGTTGCCAAACTGAAGAACTTGAATTCTGATGTTTGAAGGCAGAAAGCATCCAGCACAGGTGAAAGATATAGGCTGTCGGGAGGCTAGGCCCATCTTGATTCTCCACATTTATCTGCCTGCCTTTTTTCTCTGGTGGCTGATTAGACAGTGCCCACCTAATTAAGGGTGGGTCTGCCTTCCCCAGCCCACTGACTCAAATGTTAATCTCCTTTGGCAACACCCTCACAGACACCCAGGATTAATATTGCATCCTTAAATCCAATCAAGTTGACAGTATTTACCATCACATAACCTCAGCACTGTAAAACTGTGAGTTAATTAAATGTCTTTCCACTATAAATTGCCCAGTCTTAGGTATTTTTTTCACAGCAGCATGAGAATAAGCTAATACAATCATTATCAAATTAATTACTTGCCAAGAAACTTCATTACTGATGGTCAAAATTCCTTTACTGGGATCAGAAGACTTCCTTTATATTCTGCAATAAAATAAAATTTAAAAAAACTAGAAATTCAAATATTCCTAACATTAAAATTCAAATAGAAGGGTGGAAATAAAAGTAGCTTGTACTAGAGGAAGCAAAGGGAATTGTAGCGTAAAGGTAGCGCTGTGTTTGACATTGCTGGTGAAGGAGTAAGCAAGATTACTGCGATACATTGCCACCTCCTCCATTAAGCATTTTCAAAAGTAGCAACAATTTTTTTGAGCTCTAGGAAAAGGGGTTAAGCAATTTAAATGTAACATTTCTATAATAACTGTATTCTTTGAAGAAAATACCTGTATCACCATATTAGAGATGCAGAAATTGAGACAGATTTCTCCCCTGGAAATGAACCATGTGGACTTTGGAGGCTTCCAATCTTGCCTGGACGTCCTTAGCAGATGTACTCAACTCCTGTTTCAAGCTTCTAGGGAGCGTTCATCCTCTCAACTGTAAATATTCTCAGATGTCTTCTGGTAAATTCTTTTTTTGTGTTCTCTACTTTGCAACATTAGTTCTCTATTGCTGCTGTAACAAATTACCATAAATTCCAAGACATAAGCAATACAAATTTATTATATAGTTCTGGATGTCAGAATTCCAAAATATCACTTGCTGGGCTAAACTAAGGTGTCAGTAGGGCTGCAATTCCTTGAAAGACTCTACGGGATAATCCATTTCCTTTCCTATTCCAGATTCTAGAGCCCATCTTCATTCCTTGGCTTGGGGCTCTCTTCACTGATTTACAAAGTTAACAGTCACATCTTCAAATCTCATTCTCTTACATTCCTCCTTTCCTCTTTCATTTATAAGGACAGTTGTCATTACATTGGGCCCACCAGAATAATCCAGGATAATCTCTCCTTTTCAAAATTCTTAATCACATTTACAAAATCCTTTTCCCAAAAGATGTAAAATATTGAAAAGTTCAAAGGATTAGCATATGGACAAATAATAGGCTTTGGAAGACTACTATTCTGCCTACACACTTCCTCTATCACGCATAGTAAAATTGCTTTGAGATTGTCTCTCTCCCCAACTAGGCTCTGAGTTCCTGCCAGTAGAGGTATCTTTTATTCATCTATGTCTCCCCAGGGTCTACAGTCACATCTGGCACAGTCAAGATACTCAGTCAACATTAACTGAAAAAAAATTGGAAAAAAATTAATTTTTCTCTATCATTAATGAAAAATGTAAATCATAGAAAAAATACTATCAATTTTACCTCTCAGATTAGCAAGGGTTTTAAAAGGCCATTACTCCATGTTAGTAGCACACAGTGAGTCATGGTCACATATAAATTGATGAAGAGAATGTAAACTAAAATAACTTACCTTAGATGGAAAATAATAATATACATATCAGAATCATTTAAAATGCTGAGAAATTTTCCACTTCATAAATCATAAGTATTTTCAACCATAATTAATTAAAATTTGAAATTGCCTAAAAGACTAAGAGAGGATGAGTTAATAAATTAGCCTATAGTTAAATGAATGGAATATTGTCTAAACATTGAATAATCTATTTTGTCTATGACAAAAATATTTCAGATTTAATGTTAACATAAAGAAACAAAATTTTACACATATAATAGGATTCCAAAGTATAAATCTTATTTATAATATAAATAATACTTATATGTATAATATAAATATTTATACTGCCATACTATGAATAATATTTATATCATAATATAAACATTATAATTTGGGATCTTTATATTCATCATGAAGGTTTTACTGAATATATTCAGTAAATATCTACATAGGTTTTACTGAATGTATATATCATTAGTAAATACACAAGTACATTGTACAGCTTGATGCATGATCATAAACTAAAACTGTTCCTTTAATCACTACTGAGGTCAGAAGTAGATTCAAAAGGAGATTCAAAGGGCATGAAAACACACTCCCTAATCTAGTCACTAAACTAAGATTTTTCCTCATTCCCAAAGGAAAAACCTTCTTTCTACCTCCACAAATTGGCTTGTTTTTGAATTATATAAATCAAATTGTACAATGGATAATCTTTTGTGTCTGTATTCTTTTGCTCAGTGTTAGTTTTTATGAGATTCATATTTTGAGTTGCAGCATCTCAGTTATTTTCATTGCTATGTAGTATTTTATTGGATGAGTATATCACAATGTAGTCACTGTATTTCTGTTGTATATTTACACCATTTTGAGCTTTGAACACTCTTGCACATTTTCTATTAGTGTACATAAATGCACAATCCTGTTTGGTATTTACCTAGGAGTTGAAATGCTAGACCATAAGAAATATATAACTATAATTTTAGTATATATTACCAAATAATTTTCCAAATGGATTATACTATGATATACTATTACTGAAAAGTTTTAGAGGTTCCGGTTGTTTCATATCTTCACCAAAACTTATTTTTGTTTCATTTTATATTTCTTCCAGTGTATTATGATACTGTCATTGTCTTTCTACTTAGCATTTCCCTGAGAACTTGTGAGATTGAACACTTTTTCATCTATATACTCAATAGTTGGATATACTTTTTGGTAGAAAACCTATTCAAGCCTTTTCTCACTTTTAAATATCATGTTTTATTTTTATTTAATTAGAGTTATGTACTTATGCTGTATATGAATATTTTGTGGATCGTTTGTGCTACAAATATTTTCTCCCATTCTGTAGCTTGCATTTTCAACCCAAAAGTCCTTTGAGGAACCTGCGATTTTGTATTCATGCAGTGAAATGTGAAGACAGTAGGGAGGACAAAACTAGAACACTAGAAAAATTTGAATTATTTGATACCTACGACTACAGCAAACATTTAACACAATACAACTTTTAGCCACATTATCATAAAGCTCACACTGAAAACTTACCTGCTTTCCTTCTAATTACCAGATAACATCATCTTTTCTTTCATCCCTCTCCCACAAAAAAATTACAAAACATGCTAAGAAATAAAAATACATCCTAGAGAAGCAAAGTAAACATCAGGACCCAACTCACATATGTTACATATTTGGGCATTATTAGGTAGGAAACATAAAATGATAATTAATATGTTAAGAACTATAATGGAAAAAAAGGTGGGCAATACACAAAGACGTATGAATAATGTAAACAAAGAGATGTAAATTCTAAGAAAAATAAAATAACATTTGTATTAGGTTTCTATATAGGAACAAAACCAATTGTATATCTACATTTATCTAAATGTATTTATTAGGGAAAATTAACTCACATGATTATACAGTAAAGTCCCATGATAGGCCATCTGCAACCTGGAGGAAATAAAGAAGCTGGTAGTGGCTTAGTCCAAGTTCAAAAGCCTCAAAATTGAGAAAATTAACAGTGCAGATCAAAGGCCTTAGAGCACCTGGGAAGTTTCTAGTACATGTCCCAGAGTCAAAAGGCTGAAGAACCAGGAGTCTGAGTCCTCGGGGAAGGGAGAGAGCAAGCAAATGTCTGTCACAAAAAGAGAGATAGCCAGGTGAGCTTAACTATCAAGCTTATCCCCACTTATTTGCCTGCTTTGTTCTAGCTGGAATAAACCAAGAATAAGATTCTAAGCCTGCCAGCCAATTGAATGATCCCTTTCTCTCAGCCAAGGGCATTCCAAATTAACCTGAAAAACTAGTTAAAATCATGATGGGAAGGGAGGGTCAGATGTGCCTCGTTATACATTCTGCTCCTTGGAATTCAGGCACAGCTAACTAGCATTCACATTAAAATAGAGACATTAAGACTGACAAAACAGACTCTGCAGCAATAAGATGCTGACAAGACAGGTAACAGGCCCTGAAAGAAATTGAAGTATTTCATACCAAAATATGTATCTTTGACATACTTTGAAATGGCCCTGCAAAGCTGTCACTTGTGGGGAAAAGCTACAGTCTGTAAAGCACTGGTCCCCAACTTTTGGACACCAGAAGACAAGTTTTCCATGGACCAGGGGCAAGGGGGATGGTTTCAGGATAAAACTGGTCTACCTCAGACCATCCGGCATTAGTTATTCTCATAAGGAGCATGCAACCCAGATCCCTCATGCGCACAATTTACAAAAGCGTACATGCTTCCATGAGAATCTCATGCTGCCATTGATCCGGCAGGAGGCACAGCTCAGGTGGTAATGCTTGCTCACTGGTCCCACACCTCCTGCTGTGCCACTGGTTCCTAACAGGCCATCCACTGGTACCTACTGGTGGCCCAGGAGTTGGGGACCCATGCTGTAGAGAAACTCCTTCCCTTTCTGGGTCTTCTTCCTGATCTCAGAGAGAATTAAGAGACTGGCACCTTTTATAGTTTCTGATAAACATTTACCATCTATTCTGTCTGAATTATAAACAATTACTATCTATTTTGCCTGCTACCTGGAGGCCCCATGACCCCTTTATTTTAACTGAAATACTCTCTTCTGTTGATTCCTTGTCTTTGGATAAACTCTTTCAACCAATTGCCAGTAAGAAAATCTTTTAATCTACTATGACCTGAAAGAACCCATTTCAAATTGTCCCACCTTTCTGGACCAAACCAATGTATACCTGTCATGTATTGATTGAAGTCTTATGTCTCTCTAAAACGTATAAATCCAAACTGTAGCCAAACCACCCTGGACACACGTTCTCAGGATTTTCTGGGGCTGTGTCACACACAGGTTATGGTCCTCATATTTGGCTAAGAATAAATCTCTTGAAATATTTTACAAAGTTTGACTTTCATCATCAACACCATGCTGGAAGCTAATTGGATGGTGCCTACCCATATTGAGGGGATTTTTGTGTCTCAGTCCACTGACTCAAAATGTCAGTCTCTTCTAGCAACACCCTCACAGATACACCCAGAAACAACAATGTAGGCAACCTCAATCCAGTCTAGTTGACATCTATTAACCATTACAATATTCTAGGATTTTTTTTAAAAAACACAAAGTATGCTTTTGGACTCTTTAGTTAACTGGACTCTGAGGAAAGAATCAACTCGCATAAAAATACATCAAAAGAAACTTCCCAGATTGAAATGTAAGAAGAATTAAAAACAAAACAACAACCAGCAGTATATCCAATAACTGTGGAATAATTTTAGTCAGAAAACCCTAAGTGTAACTCAGATATTAGAAGAGAATCTAAAAAGGCAAGATTCGAAGTAACAATGACCAAGAGTTTTCCAATTAATGATAAATACAAAACCACAAATATTTGAAGCACTGAGAACACCAAACAGGATAAATGTACATTAAAAAAAATGGCCTTATTTAGTTCTCATTTAGACTGCAGATACCAAAGACAAAGAACAAATCTTTAAAGAAGCTGAGAAAGTGGACAACCTTACCTGGAGATAAACAAGGGTAAAAGTTAGAGCTCACTGCTCTGCAGAAGCCATTCAAGCAAAAACAGCAGGGTAAACTATTTAAAGTGTTGAAAGAAAAAATAAGCCAACCAACATAGAATTCTATATTCAATGAAATTTCTATTCAGAAATGAAGAATATATTATATTTGTTGAACAAATCAAAACTGAAAATATTTATTGACAGAAAACCTATCTTGTAAGAAATGTTTAAACTTCTTTAGAGAGAAAAGGGGATCAGAGGAGTTAAATAACTGTGATTTTTAAAAAAAATTTTCTTATTCTAAATTGACCTAAGGATAGTCATTCACAGTATTAGAAATAATGTATTATTTCTAATAATACGTATAGCATATGGATAAACGGAATGAATAGCAGTGATGATGTTAAGGGCACGCTAATACAGGAGGGTATGAAAGTCCTTGGAAAGGTTTCTCTTTTAATGAAAAGCAGCCCCAAATCATTTTCCTTTCTAACAAAGAGCAGCCTGTAAAATTGAGCTGCAGACATAGATGTCAGCAGCTACACCAATCATGTTCAGAATGGCACCTCCCTCTTCCCTGCTCTGCCAGCTATATGTACAGTAAGGAGTAGACAAGATGGGTTGGCCAAGGGAAACGTTTATTTTCATAAGATTATGGTGGGGTGGCCAGCCTTCCCCACGTGCTATGTAAACATCATACCTGATTGAACCAATCTGTGAGCCCTATGTAAATCAAACACCTGCCTCCTTAATCCTGACTATAAAATCAACTGTATCTGCCAGTGGCCAGTCTTTTCCTCTCAGAAGTCCCTCCTTTTCACTAAAGACAGGTGTTTTCCTTTCTGTTTCTCTTTCTTTTGCCTAATAAGCCTTTGCTCCTAAATTCCTCATGTGTGACCATGTCCTAAATATTCCTGGAGTGAGACAATGAACCCCAGGTATTTACCCCAGACAATGTACCCACTTCATGTTGGAGTCTCATTCAGGATACCAAAGTACAACATTCATCAAAATGGTGAATACAGGAGTGGACCCCAACTCTGTCCCTTTATTTTAGAGCTTTTGGCCTCCATTTTAGAGCCAAATCAAATCAACAATGGGCATCCAACAGCCAGTTAAAAACACGGTTAGCGTGGCTGCTGTTCTTATAGACTTGGATATGAGGCTTACTGGAGAGAACGTGGAGAATTCCCCAGCACCCACAGATTGCTGGGCATCTTGGGCATGTTTGAACTAGCTTCCTTTCACAGAGGAACTAGCTGTTGTGTAGTACTGGAAGGGTTTCTGGAGCAACTGAGGATTTCTGACTGGGGCTACCCTCCAGTGTTATCCAAAGGCTTCTGGACTGACTTCAGCCTCCAACCACCTGATGGGGTGTCTGCAACAGAATCTCCAACTTTTCTATTTCAATTTCCTCCCTTCCTGTCTGTGACTGCCATATCTCCTATCCTCTCTGTGTATGCGATGTGTGGAAAATTTCAGTTCGAGAAGTAATCTTGTTTGGCAAGACCAGGGAATGTCATAGTAACCGGGGATATAGCTCACGTGGAGGTGTCTTTATGATTTTCTAGGAACAGAGGCTTCAGCCCCAACAGTGAGTGTCACTCTCTGCCCTTAGTCTGGAGAGGATGTGGCATCTGTGGGCCTCTCTCTGCCCTTGGTCTGGAGAACACATGGCATTTCCGGGTTACTCTGTCCTTAGTCTGGAGAGCACATGGAATGTCAAGGTCAACAGTACCACCTAGTGAAATAAGGATCCTCTCCATGAGGCACATTGTCATTCATTTACTGAGACACCCTAGCGTCCCAATTCCCTTCTCTTTTTGTGCCTCTGTACTAGAAACCAGGCTTCATGCTGCTTCTGTGAACTGTAACATTCTCCCTTCAACAATTAGAAGTAAAATATCATTTGAAGCCAAATTTTAGTCTCTTTAGTCCTGTCCTATCAGCAGGAAAACAGCCATTTTGTCTCTTTATTTTTTTAAGGTACATATCTTCCTCAAGTTAAAACAGTACTTAATTAATAAGGGTATTTTAAGTTCAGAAGTTAACTGGAACATTCTCTAAGGGTAAATGCTTTAGCACAGTTCATAATAGCAGAATATAGAGCTCAAATCAGCACACTTCCTCCATTAAGAAGGGAAATGGAACTGGTGTATAGGCAACTTGACAACTCTAACTGGAAACCCCAGACTTTTCTATGGTATTTTTTCTTATATCATGGTATAAAATGTCTCTTATCTTCTTTTATAATGTTCTTCCCACCAGGGAAAAGTTAATTTTCCAAATTTTAAAATGCTTGCATAGCATTGATCTATGGGGAAGGGAACCCAGAAACTTGACATGCCAGCAAAAGAGTAAACATTTTTTACCAGTCAGGCTTTGGTCTCTCTTTCCCTGTGTTAACTGGTAAAAGGGATCATTGTTTTTATTCTCTCCAAAGTTTTAATTAAAGAAAAAGGATTTGCAAGGTTGGTCATAAGCTGTAGCCAATCTGTTGTGCTTTGTGTGTCTTTCTGTAAGGTTCTGTCAAAAGAAAAGGTACCTCAGATGAGAATGCAGACCCAGGACCCCATAACCCTACTGTTTAAGACAGCCCAACAAAATGATTAGTAACAAACTCGGCTACAGGCCTCCATCTTGTTTCATGTCCTTGGGAACATGACCTGTAACCACGTGGGAATACATTTTTAGTCTTCACCATTTTACAATGGTGGTTGCCTTGTGCTAAGTCAGTTTCTGGGTGAGGGCCACAATATCTGATAAACCAGTTTATCAATCTGGGTGGTGCCAGTTGATCCATCAAGGGCAAGGTTTACAAAACATCTTAATCAGTGATCTTGAGAGCAATTTAAGGAGGGTCAAAATCTTGCAGCCTCCAGCTGTGTGACTACTAAGCCATGTTTTCTAATCTTGTGACTAGTTTCTTGGTCTGGTCCCCAGGCAAGAGGGAAGTATATCATAGGAAGGGGCTGTTATCATATTTGTTTTAAAGTATAAACTGTGAACCAGGCTCCCCACAAGATTGGTTTGGCCTATACCCAGGGATGGGCAAGAACAGCTTGGTGGCTGGAAACGCTGGAAACAAAATGGAGTTGGTTTTGTCAGAACTCTTTCATTATCTCAGTCATAATTTTGCAATGACAATTTTAAAAGCTGTTTATCATCCCTTTGAAAATACCTCATACACTCGCAGTTAAGTCATAACCTAATTCAGGCTTGTTAGTTTCACCTGTGAGGTTATTTTTTTTTTGTGACATTCAAAAGCTGAAAATCTTAACTGTTTGGAGTGGCTAATGTTGAGTAACAAGGGATTTAAAGGGATTTTCTTAAAGAGACCTCAGCTTAATTAAAAGTGGATATCCAACTTATAGGTATATTTAAAAGACCTTTATGATTTTCTCATCTTGCATTTTGTTTTCTGGAAAAGGTTTTCCTTTTCAGTCAACTGAATTATTTTTATCCATTGTTTTGTCTTGCCACTCTTAATGCACACAAGAGGCCTTAAGATAACTTTTGATAACCTGGGAATACTTGGAAAAAACAGAGGAGATGCCACAGACCTTACTTTGGAGAAAAAAGAAACAGACAAAAAACCTCTGGTTTCCTCATAAAACCCCAGGAATTAAGACCAGATAATTTTCTCTCAAAATCAAAGGGTCTGTTCTAGTTTGCATTGTGAGTTTTGGGGGCATCAAATTACTTCACATTATAAGAGAGCTTTGCTGTGTAATAACTAGGTAGAAAATATACTTTAGAGGATGGCTAACAGTAGTAATGGAGGGATACTAAACTCTTTCTGCCTTTAAATCAGAGAAGCATGCTCTCACTCTCAATCACCTGAAAAATATGGAAACGTCCCCACCCATACTGAGAGATGAGACTCCCATGGGGGATCAGCTGATTACGAAATGAGCCAATTGGCTTTGTGTTGCCTTGCGATGAAATGCATGGTAAGCACTGCA
>PVKP010001887.1:0-134251 GCA_004027715.1 Plecturocebus donacophilus
ATTTTTTTTTTTTTTTTTTTTGATACGGAGTCTCGCTCTTTCACCCAGGCTGGAGTCAGTGGTGCATCTTGGTTCACTACAACCTCCGCCTTCCAGGTTCAAGTGATTCTCCTACCTCAGCCTTCCGAGTAGCTGGGACTACAGGTGCATGCCACCACACCTGGCTAATTTTTGTATTTTTTTTTTAGTAGAAATGGGGTTTCACCATATTGACCAGGCTGGTCTCGAACTCCTGACCTCATGATCTGCCCTCCTCAGCTTTCCAAAGTGCTGGGATTACAAGCATGAGCCACCTCGCCCGGCCTCCCCAAACGTTTTCAATGTGCAGTTGGTTGACTCCAGAGATTGGAACCCATGGACACAGAGGGCCAACTGTATTCCATATTTATTAGTTTATTTGTATGATACCTGTTACCCTCCACTAGAAGGTAAACTTCATGAGAACCAACACTTGGTCTCTTTTGTTCACCTAGTATCTAGGACAGTCCCTGCATGGCCAGGCACTCGGTAAATATTCCTAAGAATGAATGAATGACTCTCATAGGGTTTACCCTTCTTGTTGTGTATTCATTCATTCAATAAACACCAACTCTTGAATACCAATTTTTGGGCAGGCAATGGGCTTATTGCTGGGAGGTGTGCCATGACCATTCAGATGGGGGTAACCTGATCCTGGGTCTTCTCCCACCCCCAGCCTGCACCCCTAGCTACAACCATATGCTCTGTGGAAGAGGGTTAACAGTGCTGCTTCCCAAAGCCAGGGACTAGACTGCTAGGGCTGATTACCGGGGCTTTGGGTAAGAGGGGAGTGGAGGGCAGCTGCTGACAGGTTATTCCCAGGAACTGTTCAGTCATCCTGGGGTTGAACATGTCCCAACATCCCTGATGAGCAGCATGTGGATGAGCTGCGGCTCCCTGCCAGGGACAGCAGCAACATTCCACTCACAGTGTCAGGGCTGATCGTGCCCACTGCAGGGCCCAAGGCCCTTCGCCATTGTGCCGTGACAGCCAGGGGTTTCTCCCTCTGCCCGGGCCCCATCACAGTCCCCTCATTTATACGGTGTAACAGCAGAACTGTTGGATACAATCCAACGATTGGGTAAATAGGAAGTTTCAGGGGAAATTAAATAATTGAGAGTTATTCTGCATGAATCCTCAAGAAGAATACCTTTCATACATTAAGGAAGATTTGCTCAAGTGCCCTCGTGTCAGAGACAATGCCAAAAAGAGAGAGGTAGGAGATCTGTAGAATTTTATGTATTTAGGTCAGTGTTTCCCTACCTCAGCACTATTGACATTTGGGGATGAAGAGTTCTTCGTTATGGGGGCTGTCCTGAGCAATATGGGATGTTTGACAGCACCTCTGTCTCCTACCGACTAGAAGCCAGAGCAAGCTCCCTTGCTGAGACCACCAAAAATGTCCCCTCGGGGGCAAAATCTTCCTCGGGTGACAGGCACTGATTTAGATGTAGGAACCCACTAAATAAAGGATATTGATTTTGCACTTGAAATCTGCAAGGCCTTGAGCCCCGGCTTGCTGGGCTTAATCCTTGTCTTGCCACCTTTCCTCTGTCTCAATCTCCTCCCACCTGCTCCTGTAGGCACTTTGACGCTCGGAAGAGTCACCACATGCAGGGCGTCCCCAGCACGCCTGACACGTAGTAAGACTCAGTTGGCATCAGCTCTGATGAATAGCCACTGGGGTGGCGACGACTCCGTGGAGGGAGATTTATAATGCGGCTGTGCCGTTCTGTTTTACAATTTCCTATAATGCACTGTCGCATCTGGTGCACTGCTTTCTCTTGGTAATGACCTTTGCTGTTCTTTTTTCCACTGTTCACATGGGCCTGGTTGTTTATGGCTCCGCTGATGCAGTGCTTGGCGGTGGCTATCTCAATAAAGGGCAGAGGAAATGGGATTGACATACCTTCTGTGCGCCCGGAATGCAAAGTGGAGCCCGGAGCTGTGGCCTCAGCGGAGCACGGAGGCCGCGATATCCCGATTTTGTCAGCAGGGGGCAGCAGCCGCTGGGAAAATGCCTGCTGCAAGAGGAGGGCTGCCGCCTTTTGGTTTACTTTGCTGCCGCCTTTATTTAAAGTTGAGCAAATCATCCCTCCAGAGCCACCCGGAGGCCCCCATGAACAGCCCGAGATACCCCATCTGCAGAAGCCAAGAGCTACTTTTCCAGAACGTTCCACGTTAGTGCGTCTCTGTCTGTTTGCTCACCAACTGAGAATGAGAGGTGGAGACATCCCCTGGGCGCCTCCCTTTGAGACGCGGTGCTTTGATTTACAACCCGGAGCCCAGGGCCCCTGAGCCCTGCTGGAGGTTTCTTCTCGCACTTGCTGCCGTCCCTCGTGCCCGCCTTCCACACTCCACGCGTAAAGCCTGTGCGGTGGTGTTCGAGGAGGGGCCCAGGAATTCCGGGTGCCTCGGGCTGAAGCTATGTCAAACTCTGCTAGAGGAAAAGTTAAGGGGGTCCCTGACGCTCTACCCTTTTTTTCCCTTCCCCAGCCCCCACTCTATGTAACACCACGCAGCTGCGCGACACAGTGCCGGTCCCAGACCAGCCCTCTCCCGGCAGCTGCACCCACGTTCAGGCCCCATCTTAATTAATTCCTCATCTCCCGCTGTACATGGAAACCTAACAGCCGAGTCTCATTCCTGCATCAGGCCCTGGAATACACCATAGACCCCCTATGTTCCATTTTCCACCCAGCGGCCAGCATCGTCTTTTAAAAAAATTTAGGTTAGGTAATCTCACCCCAAGGTTTAACATTTAAAAGAGAAAAATCTACAGAGAACACTCCCTCCCGTCCCTGACAGTTGCTTGTATACCCTTTCCGAGAGATTGTACATCTATCCCAGCACAAAGGTGCATACACATTCTTATTCTGTCTCTCCTTCTTCCCTCTGCAGATAGAAGCCAGCACCCACACTCCAGCATTTTGCTTTTCCATCTAATGTACTTTGGAGGGGCCCCGTGTCTGTATTCAAAGTGCCCCTCGGTCTTTTGTGTGGCTGAGCCCATTCAGCTGTAGAAAGTGGTGTTCCAGAATCTCATCACACTTCCACTGAAAGTCCCCCAAAGGCTTCCTGCTGTGCTTGGGGACAGTCCACCTTCCCCACGGAGCTGTCAGGCCTGGTGAGCAGGCAGTGCCTCCTCCCTGGCCGGTTTCATCTTCTGGGCAGCTGGTTCTCTGCATCCTCACACTCGACTTGCCCATTCTGCCTCAGGGCCTTAACCCTGCGCCCCCACTGATCTAGTTAACTTCTGTATGCCTTTCTCAGTTCAAGCATCACTTGCCCTTCACGTCCTGCACACTCTGGATGCCAGTGGCAGTCACCACCACTTGTAGTTACCGGTGGGACCCACCACTGCAGGCTCTAGAGGCAGACAGACTCCTGGGGTTCAAATCCCAGCTCCACCACTTCCTCACTGTGTGACCTTGGGCAGCGGACTACACTTCTCTGTCCCTGTTTCCTCCCATGTGGAATGGGAGCATGAATAGATCCCTGGTCCTGGGGTTTTGTAGTGGGGATTAAATGACTGGCCAGAGCAAGCCTCCTTTACCTGCTGCTGCAAACCTTTGAGCGGGGACCATGTCTCCTTGGCAGCCATCATATCCTGGTGCCTGATCAATAGTAGGAACTGTATAAGTAAGCATCAAAATGACTGCACTTTAGTATGGGTCTCTCTAGGAATCATTGTCTTAACTCACTGGTTCTCAAACTGAGCATCTCATGATACTAGTTAATAACAGAATAATAACAGCCCAGACAGGCGCAGTGACTCACGACTGTAATCCCAGCACTTTGGGAGGCTGAGGCAGGTGTGTCATCTGAGGTCAGGAGTTTGAGACCAGCCTGACCAATATGATGAAACCCTGTCTCTACTAAAAATACAAAAATTAGCCGGTGTAGTTCCAGCTACTCAGGAGGCTGAGGCAGGAGAATCACTTGAACCTGGGAGGCGGAGTCTACAGTGAGCCGAGATGGCACCACTGCACTCCAGCCTGGGTGACAGAACAAGACTTCATCTCAAAAAAAAAAAATAACGATAATAACAGCCTGCCATCACTACCCAGACCAGGCTTTCTCCTTAGATTGTGTCATCTCACCCTCACAACCATCTGAAGAGGCAGGTAGCATAATGATCTCAAGATCCCTATTTTACAAGTGAGGAAACTGAGGCACAAAGAGATTAAGTGGCTTTTGTCAGAGGTCGCACAGTAGCAGAGCTAGGAGTCAAATTTGGGAAGCCTTCTAGGAAACAGTAAACATTTGGAAAACATTGTCTTAACTAAAACATGCTTATCTCTGTGACTAAGGGAGGGAGCTCTGCCTAATTCTATTCTGGGCAGGTATCAAGATGAAGCTCAGATGCCCCTTCTTCCCACCACCTCCAACCCTGCAGCCCACATCCTGATCTACCCCTGGACTCTCAGAGAGGGAAGGTGCCTGCTCTGCCCACACCAATCCATCTAATTAAGGATTTGCAGCCCCCAATATCCCCTCTGGATGGTGCCCTGATTCTTATCCCCCGTGAGCCTTCCGCATCTGCTCCCCACTGCCACCCCTGCTGCCCACACAAGCTCGAGCCCTTCCCAGATCTCCAAGGGAGACCATCCCATGTTTCTGTGTTTCACCCTTCAAAGTATGGCCCCTCCAGGGATTCTCCCGGTGCTCTTTCATTCCCTCACCTCCGTTTATTCCATAATATGCTGCAAACCATCTTACCCCCAACCTGTATCAAAGGTCACTCATGGCTGGGCATGGTGGCTCATGCCTATAATCCCAGCATTTTGGAAGGCCGAGGTGGGCGGATCACTTGAGGTTGGGAGTTCGAGACCAGCCTGACCAACACGATGAAACCCCGTCTCTACTAAGAATATAAAAATCAGCTGGGCATGGTGGCACGTGCTTGTAGTCCCAGCTACTTGGGAGGCTGCGGCATGAGAATTGCTTGAACCCAGGAGGCGGAGGTTGCAGTGAGCTGAGATCGCGCCACTGCACTTCTGCCTGGGTGACAAAGTGAGATTGTCTCAAAAGAAAACAAAAAACATCACTCTTGGCTGGGTGGTCAAGTCCAATGCCAGGGTTTAGGATAGGGGACATTTTGCACTTACCATGTGCCAGGTCTGGAATAAGCACTTAAGCCGCATGGTAACCACATGAAGTGGGGACTGTCATTATGCCCATTCTACAGATGAGGCATAGGGAAGTTTAGCAATATACTAGCCATGAATCCACCTTCTTAGCCATTGGCCACGCTATCTCCAATGGAGCATCTCTGCAGAGGTGGCACGGCCTCTTCTTCCTCCCAGCATTCTTGAAGACCCCTCTTCTCTGCTTTTTTTCCTGCCACCTCCCCATCCACTGGGGTTTCTCCCATGCCTTGGAGGCTTTTCTGCTCCCTGCTCCTGAAGTGGCTCCCCTAGGGCTCATCCTGGCCCTTCCTTCCCTCTGGGGGCTTCTTGGTGAGCACTTGCTCTGTGACTTGACAGACAGCAAGCCACTTGACATGGCCAGGCTTGGGACAATAATACCTGTAATCTCCCTCCTCTTTAAAGGTTACCACGAGGGTCAAAACCGACAGCACGTAGTGCCTAAGACATGCTTTGCAAACTGTGAAGTGCTGGACAAAGGTAACAACTGTCCCTGTTACCATGATCAGCTCCATTTAGAGGTTGGTTCCCTCATCTTCTCCTCTAAATATTCTTGGTGCAAGTTGTCAAGCACCCAAATGTGGCATCTGGGAGGTGGAATTCAGCAGCCTTCTAACAGGTTGTGAAAATACTGATAGATGTTCAGGCTACAAAGTCGGGGGGCGGGGGTCTTTCTCCAATGGAACCGCAGGGTAAACATAGGCTGGTGAGAAGAGAGGGTTACCCGACCGACTGGGCCAGCGGGGCAGGCCTCCAGGCCGCCTCCTGAGCCTCTTGGAACTGTAAACAGGCGTGATTGTTTGGGCAGGAGACATCCCACTCTGGCTGTCAAAGAGGAAGCTGATGAGATGCAAAGCAGCCCAGGCCCTTTCAACTTCTCCCACCTGAGGGTGGTGTGACCAGCGGTGTGAACACCAGTAGAGGGATGGGGGATAGACATTTAAGTCAACAGATCTGAGATTAAAATCTGTGCAAAACACCTGTCTATGGCCCACTCTCAGGAATCCCATCTCGCTTGCTGGAAAAGATTTTGAAAATCCTACCGATTTTTGTTGGGAAAACACAGTTTTGCGATATGTCGAGCTGGAGAGCAAATTCTGAATTGTATAAAATACTCCCTGAATGCTGGACTTCACCTATGTGATATCTCTTACCTGGGTTCCGTCCATTTTCCAGAGGAGGAAACTGAGGCTCAGCTAAATGCATCAAATGACATGTGGACACAAAATAGCGAATAAGAAGAAGGACTGAGACGAGAATTCAAATCCTCTCTCTCCAAACCTGACCCCCCCCCCCGGCTTACTGGCTGGGTGACCTCAGGAGAGCTCGTGACCTTCTCTGTTTTCTTATCTGTGAAGTGGGGCTGACGATAAGACCTACAGGGAAATCACTTGGCCCAGCCGAAGCGTAAACACTGAGTGAGTGGTCCCTGCTATTACTACTTTAGGGCACACGGTTGTTAAATACATAGATGAGTGGATGAATAAATAAATGCACTCTTATCTCTACTGAGGACTGGAAGCTTTCTTTGCAAGAAACCCACGAAATGTAGGCAATTTCCTTTTGATGGCAGTAAGTGCCCAGTGAAGCAGTTTATGGTGACAGAAGAACTGGGCCTTGCTTCTGCTGTAATTCACATTCTTGAAGATCATTCCAAAAGCAGAGAAAGGGCTGGCCCCAGCTCATCCGAGATATGATCTCCCTGGTGTTGCTGACAAGGTGACATTTTGGGTGATTATGCAAGAAATCTTCCAAGGACGGACCCTCTGCTCCAGCAAAAAGCTTTGAATTTTGCAAAATTGCCAGAGCACAGCAATTTCTCATCTGGCACTGGTTCACCCAGTGAGCTTTGCTGGCATCCCAGAATTGGCTCTGAAGCACTGTGCCCATCCAATGGCCCTCTGCTTGCCTCTCGAGAGTTAACAGATGTGAATGCTGGAGGAGAGGGTGACAAGTGGCCCGAGACCTGGAGAAGCCAGGGTGGTAAAAGCAGGGTGGAGGCTTCTTGCTGGAGCGCAGCCAAGGCGGCCCCGCAGGCTCCCTGGTGAATACGCAGAGAATCAGAGCACGCTCTGTTTCCACAGCATGGTGTTCAAGGGCCTGGTCCCACAGCGACTGCTTCCCTTTAGCATTCCGCTCTGGGCTTTGGAGAGCTGGCTGCTTTCTTTTCTTTCTTTCCTTCATTTTGTTTGTTTGTTTGTTTGGAATTTCGCTCTTGTCGCTGAGGCTGGAGTGCAATGGTGCGATCTCAGTTCACCGCAACCTCTGCCTCCTGAGTTCAAGCGATTCTCCTGCCTCAGCCTTCTGAGTGGCTGGGATTACTGACATGTGCCACCACGCCCAGCAAATTTTGTATTTTTAGTAGAGACAGGGTTTCTTCATATTGACCAGGCTGGTCTCCAACTCCCAACCTCAGGTGATCCGCCCCCCTTGGCCTCCCAAAGTGCTGGGATTACAGGTGTGAGCCACCGTGCCTGTCTGGCCCTTTTCTTTCTTAGCATGAGAATGATCTGTCTTTCAATTGCCCAACTTAGATGGCACATCTTCTATGGTACCTTTTTATTTTTTATTTTTTTAGAGACACAGGATCTCCTGATGTTGCCCAGGCTGGACTCAAACTTCTGGGCTCCCGCAACCCTCCCTCCTTTGCCTCTGGAGGAGCTGGGACTGCAGGTGCACGCCAACACACCCTGTACAGCACCTTTTTCTGCCTGTATTGGTTTCTCAGGGCTGTTGTAACAAGTGACTATAAATTAGGTGACTTGAAAGGACAGAGATTTATTCTGCCATGGTTCTGGAGGCCAGCAGTCTGAGATCCAGGTGTCAGCAGACTCCCTGGAAGGCTCTGGAAGAATCTCTCCTTGCCTCTTCTGGCTGCTGGTCCCTGGCTGTGGCAGCATCCCCCCAGTCTCTGCCTCCGCCTCCACTGGGCTTTCTTCTCTGGGCTTCTGCCCGTCTTCTTGTTTTCTGTATCTTTTAAGGACACCTGTCATTGGATTTAGGGTCCATCCTAATCCAGGAGGATCTCATCTTGTGATCCTTACCTTAATTATATCCGCAATGACCCTTATTCCAAATAAGGGCACAGTCTGAGGCTCGGGAAGACCTATCTTTTGGGCGGCGCTGCTCAACCCACTATACTACATGTTGTAAATTTTATTTGATTTCTATGGCATTGATTAGAATTATGTTGGCTTCAGGTACAGACTGCGGTGACTTAACCAAACAGGGGCCTGTTTTCCTTCTGTCACAGGCACTCTTTTTCATTGTTGTTTTTGTTTGTCTGCTTTTGGAGATGGAGTCTCGCTCTGTTGCCCAGACTGGGGTGCAGCGGCATGATATCGGCTCACTGCAACCTCCACCTCCTGGGTTCAAGCGACTCTCCTGCCTCAGCCTCCCAAGTAGCTGGATTACTGGTGTGCACCATCACACCTGGCTAATTATTGTATTTTTTGTAGAGATGGGGTTTCACCATGTTGGCCAGGCTGGTCTCAAACTCCTG
Source organism: Plecturocebus donacophilus (assembly GCA_004027715.1). NCBI lineage: Eukaryota > Metazoa > Chordata > Mammalia > Primates > Pitheciidae > Plecturocebus > Plecturocebus donacophilus. Next base: position 8,671 of record PVKP010001887.1, read on the forward strand.
GACTCAAGTGATCTGTCCACCTCGGCCTCTCAAAGCGCTAGGATTATGGGCGTGAGCTGCCCTTAGGCTGGCAGCTTGCAGGCCAGCAGGAGGGCTTTAAGGAGCCATCAGGGACCCAGGCTTCTCCTGCATTTCTAATATTGCCATCATCAGCTGCGTCTTAGTTTCTGTGGTTGTAGGAAGGCAGCTCCATCTCTGGGCACCAAGGTTGCATCCTAGACACGGTGAAAGAGGAAGGCCAAGGCCAGAGGCTTCTGGGTCTCCTTCTCCAGAGGCTTCCATGCAAACCCAACCCAGGGCTGTCTGTGGACACCCATAGACCAAAACCGTGTCCCCTTCTTAGGGGAGTGTTTTCCACAGGGCACATTGGTGCCCTGCCCCTAAATGGGGTTCTGATGGAAAGAAAGAGGTGAGAATTAGTGGTGAGTAGGCAACGATGATGACCAGTGAGTAATAATATATCATGTCACTTATAAAAAATTAAACTTCAGCCAGGGGCCGTGGCTCATGCCTGTAATCTCAGCACTTTGGGAGGCTAAGGTGGGCAGATCACCTGAGGTTGGGAGTTCGAGACCAGCCTGGCCAACATGGAGAAAATCTGTCTCTACTAAAAATACAAAATAAGCTGGGTATGGTGGCGGGCCCCTGTAATCTCAGCTACTCAGGAGGCTGAGGCAGGAGAATCGCTTGAACCTGGGAGGTGGAGGTTGTGGTGAGCCAAGATTGCACCATTGCACTTCAGCCTGGACAGCAAGAGCAAAACTCCATCACAAAAAAAAAAAAAAAATTAAACTTCGCAGCATACACACGTCCCCAGGTTACTAGAGCATAGCCTCGGTATTCTAAAGGACACGTGATAGTATGTTTGTGAATGCCCATCACGTTTCCCAATCTCCACCCTTCCTACATTGCAGCAGCTACCTGTCTGTACACCGCTGCCTGACCTTGAGGGAGGCTGGGGCCAGGTGTGGGCACTAAGGTACGTCCAGAGGAGCAGTGTCAGTAGCAGCAGCTGGTGGTGATGCCAGCAGTAGGAGTCAGCATCAGAGCCAGGAGGTGGCAGGCATGCTTCAGGGACAGACAGCCCTCCAGGCAGAGTAGCCCACAGGAGGGACATGAACTGCAAACTCATCTCCTGAACCCAGTGACATCAGCACATCAGAGCCTTAACTCCACTGGTATTCTGAACCTTGGGTCAGGTCAGGAAGCAGAAAATAAAAAGAACGGCCTGGAAACTTCTCTGCCTCTTTAGGAAGTGGCACTGTCTTTGGATACATCTGGGTGACACCTGTGCTCAGTAGATATCTGGTGAATGATTGATCCAACAAGGCAACCAGGAGCCAGCAAGAGGCTAAATGGGTTTTTAATGACCTGTAAGTCATCTCAGATCACAGCACCTCAGAGTTGGGAGGAACACGTTGTCTAAGGGAAGTCTCCTGCTGATGCCTGAAGACCTCTTTCAACAAGTTCCCTCATCTCCGTTTGTATGTCTCTCTTGACGGGATGCTCACTGCCTTGCTGAACCGCTGGTCTTACTGCTCTGCAGCTCCAAGGGTAGACAGGGCTTCCTTAGGTTTAGTCAAGAGCTGCTGCCTTCTCAATCCCACTAGTTGGTCCTGATTTCGTGCTTGCAGAATCACACAAAATAAATCCTGTTGCTCTTCAGATTCTACTCCCTGCCCCTAATTATAGAAAGGCTTAATTTTCTCCACATGTGGGTACTTCGTTTTCTTTTTTGCTTTGTTTTCTGTGTTTATTTACTCAACAAAGCTGTATTAAGCACCTCCTTTGTGGCAGGGACTGTACGCAGTGCTGGGGTTGCAATGGTGAAGGATTCTAGCTCGCAGGAAACCTATGAACCAAACGGGGAAGATGGGTGAGGACGATGATGATTGTGGTGAAATTCACATAATACATAATTAACCATTTTAAAGTGTGCAAGTCTGTGGCAGTTAGTGCTTTCACAATCTTGTATAACCACCACTTCTAGCTTCAAAACTTGTCATCACCCTAGAATGCCTTGTGCCATTAAGTAATCACTCCTGTCTATCTCCTGGAAACCACTAATGTGTCTTCTCTAAGGACTAACCTATTCTGGATATTTCATGTATTTATTTATTTATGTATTTTATTTTTTGAAGACAAAGGCTCACTCTGTTGACCAGGCTAGAGTACAATAGCACGATTTCAGCTTACTGCAACCTCTGCCTCCTGGGTTCAAGTGATTCTCCTGCCTCGGCCTCCCGAGTAGCTAGGACTACAGACATGTGCCACCACATTGGCTAATTTTTGTATTTTTAGTAGAGATGGGTTTCATCATGTTGGCCAGGCTGGTCTCAAACTCCTGGCCTTAAGTGATCCGCCTGCCTTGACCTCCCAAAAATAAATCAAAACACATTTTTATCTAAGTTTCCATGTGGATGTGTTTTCATTTCTCTTGGATATATACCCAGGAATGGAATTTCTGAGACATATAGAAACTCCTGTCCCAGAAACTTGTGTTCTAATTTTTTTTTTTTCTTTTTTTGAGATGGAGACTTGCTCTGTCACCCAGGCTGGAGTGCAGTGGCACGATCTCCACTTACTGCAACCTCTGCCTCCTGGGTTCAAGTGATTCTCTTGCCTCAGCCTCTTGAGTAGCTGGGACTACAGGCGTGTGCCACCATGCCTGGCTAATTTTTTGTATTTTTAGTAGAGACGGGGTTTCATCGTGTTAGTCAGGATGGTCTTGATCTCCTGACCTTGTGATCCGCCTGCCTTGACCTCCCAAAGTGCTGGGATTACAGGCATGAGCCACTGCGCCCAGCCTCCTAACTTTTTAATGAATGGCCAAACTATTTTTCACAGTGACTGCACCACTTTATGCTGTCACCAGCAATACATGAGGGTACCAATTTCTCAGCATCCTTGCCAATACTTCTTATTTTCATTGTTTTTGACAAGAGCTATCCTAGTGGGTATACAGGCATCTCATTGTGATTTTGCCGCATCTCAATTACAAATGAGCATCTTCTCGTGCCTCGTGGCCTTTTGTATATCATCTTTGGAGAAATATCTCTTCAAGTCCTTTGTCCACTTTTTAATTGGGTTGCGTGATGGTTAATTTTATGTGTCAATTTTATTGGGTCACAGGGTGCCCAGATGTTTGATGAAATATTATCCCGGGTGATTCTGTGAGGGTGTTTTGGGATGAGTTCATATTTAAATTAGCTGAATAAAGCGATTGCCCTCCCTAATGTGGTGAGACTCATCCAATTAGTTGAAGGCCTGAATGGAACAAAAAGACTGACCCTCCTCCAGGGAAAAGAAAATTTCTTTTACCTGGCTGCCTTCAGCCTGGGATATTGGCTTTTTTCCCGCCTCTGGACTCAGAAGCTACATCATCAGCTCTCCTGGGCCTCCAGCTTGCTGATTCACCCTGCAGATGCTGGGGCTTGTCCATCTCCCTAATTGTGTGAGCCAGTTCCATACAACAAATCTTTTGTTGTTGTTATTGTTGTTATTGAGACAGAGTTTTGCTTTTGTTGCCCAGGCCGGAGTGCAATGGCGCAGTCTTGACTCACTGCGACCTCTGCCTCCTGGGTTCAAGTGATTCTCCTGCCCCGGCCTCTCAAGTAGCTGGGACTACAAGCATGCATCACCATGCCCAGCTGATTTTGTATTTTTAGTAGAGACGGGGTTTTGCCATGTTGGTCAGGCTGGTCTCGAACTCCCGACCTCAGGTGATCTGCTTGCCTCAGCCTCCCAAAGTGGTGGGATTACAGGCATGAGCCACCGTGCCTGGCCACAACAAATCTTTTTATGCACTATATACATGTGTGTACACACACACACACACACACACACACCCCTACAAGTTGAGAAATCTCAGATCTGAAAACCCGAAATCTGAAATGCTCTGAAATCTGAAACTTTTTGAGGGTCATTGTGATGCTCAAAGGAAGTGCTCATTGGAGCAGTCTGAATTTTGAATTTTTGGATTTGGAATGCTCATTTGGTAAGTATAATGCAAATACTTCACAATCCAAAAAAATCCAAAATACTGCTGCTCCCAAGCATTTTGGATAAGGGATACTCAACTTGGGCACACACACACATACACATACCCAGAGTCAATTAGTTCTGTTTCTCTGGAGGACTCTAATATAGGTTGTTTTTGTTGTTGTTGAGGCACAGGCATTCTTTATATATTCAGGATACTAAATCCTTATCAGATGTAGCATTCACAACTATTTTGGTCCCTTTGAGAAGACAGATGGTTAGAGAAGCAATGAATATGAAGTGGAGTTCGCAGTGGGGCAGGAAGCACAGGGCAGGAGCCCCTCGGCACTGAAGCTCCCGAGAGCTGGCTGATGTATCATGGAGCCCAGTGCTCCTGACACTGAGTAGGTGCTCAATAAAGAGTTATTGTCAGTAAAAATGAGCAACTACACTTGAACGTTGGGTGGGAACAAACGAGCCTCTCTAGAGGGAGCCTCATGGAAGCTGAAGCCTGAGGCTGGTGTTGCAATGAGCCAGGCCGGGGAGGAACAGTGATGTAGCTGAAGGAACAGCTTATGTGAGGGCCCAGAGGAGAGGGAGGACATGGCAGTTTTCAGGCATGACACATTCTATGTAGTTGAAACACAGAATGCAGGGAATGAATATAGGGTTGTAGGGACTACATGGGGGAGGTGAGAGAGGAGAACGCAGGAGAGTAGTGAGAAAGGGGAAATGTGGACCGGGCCAGACATGAGGGGCTTTGTGGGCCGTGAAGGAGTTTGGGGCCCTCTGAGAAAGAGGGAGGGAGAACAAAGCTATGAAGCGTTAATGAATGAGTGGTAGCCATAAGAAGGCCCTGTGCTCTCAGGGTCCCGGGAGGATATAGGGGAAGCTGACTCCTCCAGGCTCCTCGCAGTTTAAATTCTGGCTCTGTCCCCTATCAGGCAAAAAGTGGGGTCAAACAAATGGATTCAGGAGTCTCAGCAAATATAGTTAAGCTGCATCTATTCATCTGTATGACAGGGGCCGTGAGGAGCCTGTAGGCTCCAGGGACAGACTAGAGGATTGTGTCCTAAGCCCCCAGATTTGACCCTCACAAGGTCCCAAATAAAGGACACAGAAAGACATGTCTTCTACCATTTCCTGCGAATGACTTTTCTGAGGAGGTACAGGGAGATGGGAAACTGAGGCAGGGCAGAGCAACTGAGAGTGGAAATTGAGGGGGGCCTTTTGCGGCACAGTTTGGAGTCCAAGCGGGGAGCTCAGGCCTTCCTCCTCCGGCGGCACTGATGTAGGAGGAAGAGAAGGGAGCCGAAAACACCAGGCATCTGTCCCATTTGCTGAACCACCTCTTGTCAACAGTCTTCTGGGTCTAAATAAACCAACATCAGATTCACCCAAATTGAATCTTCCTACTGTGTCTCAGTGGCCACAGGTGCCTTGAGGACAGGGAATCTTTACTGAGGAAGAAAAGGGGGAAAGAGGCTGAATGCTTTGGGAAGTGATGGCTTCGATGAGGTCAGCCTTCTAAAGTGTTTAGCTGTGCCGGACACAAGAAAGCACTCAGAAATTATTTGTCAAGTCAGGGAATACATGTTTGCAATTTTCACTTTTATTAGCTGTGTCATTTGGGCAAGTTACCTAACCTCTCTGAACCTTCCTGTAAAAAATAGAGAGACATCTCTTCCTTGGATGGCTATGGTGTGGATTAAGACATGGTACCTTAGTCCATTTGAACTGGTATAACAAAATACCTTAGGCTGGGTAATTTATAAACAACAGAAATTTATTGCTTGTGAGCTGGGAAGTCCAAGATCAAGGTGCTGGAAGACTTGGTATCTGGTGAGGGCTCTCTACTTCATAGTTGGCTTCCCGTTGTTATAGCCTCACATGGTGGAAGGGGTGGAAGGGGTGGAGAGCTAGCAGCCTCCCTCAGGCCTCTTGTATGAGGGCATTCAACCTATCCATGAGGGCTCGACTCCCATGATCCAGTCACCTCTCGAAGGCCCCATCTTCTAGTCCCATCACCTTGAGAGTTGGGTTTTGACTGTGAATTTTGGAGAGACACAAACCTTCAGACCATAGCAGATGGTATATGCAAAGTGTCCGGCAAGAAGGAGGGAGAGGCAGCCCCAGAGCTGCAGCCCTCAACAGTCATATTCTCCAGGGACATGACTGACAGCAGAGGGCGGCTCAATCCTGACTCTCCCACCCATCCTTCCTCTCCATGGAGTCTTTGTTCTGATGCTCCTGGCTCTTCTTCCCCTCCCCACTGAGTCCCCTGTCTCCCACCTCTGGGATATCAACCCATCCAGGGAGCCAGTGATCATTCATCACTCGATGAAGTTGGGCTGCTCCTGGCTCTTATCAAAACCACTCAGGGACAGATTGATTTGAGGCCCTTCCTCCAGCCTGAGCTTTCTCCTTCCTGCTCCCAGCCTCTCAGACAGAAAGGCATGGAGATAAACAGCGAGCCTCCTCTGCTCGTGACAATGAAGAGACGGAGCTGCATTCAGTGGATGAGAAAACCCAGATGGGACTGCTGAGGCGGGTGTCAGGCCGGTGGGTGGCTGGAGACTGAGGAACTGGAATCCAGAGATACTCAGCCACAGAGGGGTGTGCTGGGTGGGGAGGGCTTCCTGTCATGCCTGAATTCCTTACTGAGCTAGCAGGTCCCCATGGATGGCACTATGGCAGGGGTGGGAGAGCAGGGGCCTGGGGCCAAGCCCCATTCTGCACTGCTCTGCACTGCTGTGTGGCCTTGAGTGAGTCACAAGCCATGCTGGGCCTTTGTGGCCACATCTGCATCAAGATGGGTGAAGCCCAGCATCAGTTTTGGTGCCGGGTCCTGGGATCCAGCAGGACCCCTGCAGACAGGCCCTGATTTCAGGCATAACATGGTCTTTGGGAGAGGTGGACGGGAATCAGATTGTCACATATTGTTTTTTTCATTTCACTTACAGGAGTGGGTGAGGGGGCTCTAATATCAGTGGAGGTGATGCTCCAGAGTGGATTCCTGAGGTTAAAGAGGACTGAGCCAGGGAAAGGGGGGTGATGAGGACAGGGAGGCAGAATGGTCCAGGCTGAGGGAGAAGGGCTGGGATGGGGGCTGGGTCATGCCCGTAGGCAGGAACTCTGTTTGGCTCTGGGATTTGATTCTATAGATTGGGCAGTTGCTGGACAGCTTTAAACAGAACAATGTGATTTGATCTACGTTTTGGAAAGAGCCCTTGGGCTCTGGGTGGAGAGTGGGTTGGGGAGGGGGAGGGGAGGCCAGGAGACAGGCTGGGGACCACTGCAGGGGTCCCTGGACACCAGGGCAGTCCCCCCAGTATCTTTCAGAGACTGGGAGAAGCCAGCCCCCTTGACATGGTGAAGGTTGCAGTATAGAAAGATGCCAAAGCCATGTTCCAGACACTGACTGGATAACGGTCGCATTTGAACAGATGTTTGTGTCTGAATTGGAGACTCTTTACAAATGGGAGACCCAGGCTGCCAGGCTACCCTGTGTCACGTCCAGTCCTGTCCGTGAGGAGGCCCAGATGTAGATGATCGCCAAGGGCGAGAGAAACGGCCGGCCAAGTGGAGCACGATACGGGAGGCAGGAGGAAGAGGGCTTGGTGAGTGACTGCCGGGTTCAGCGAGGCTGTCCCTTGTCATTCCACCTCCCCCGCCACACTCCTGTGCTCCCTTCCCGTCCCCCCTCCACACAGACTGCCCACCGCTGTCACCTTGCACAGTGCACAGTGGTATGCTGGGTCATTAAGCCCTGCATTTAATTCCCGCTCTGCCTCTTGCTGGCTGTGTGTCCCCAGAGGGCCTCGGCTTTCTTATCTGTGGCGGGGGTAATGGGAGTGCTTTTTGCTGAGGCTTGTTGAAAGGAGAAAATGAGATGCTGTGGCTTAGGAAATAGAACCTTCCTACCCCCAAGGTGGCCGCCATTGCTGCTGCCTCTGTTATCACGCGGGGGCCTTAAGCCCTTGCAGGGAAGCTGTTTCCTTCTTGAACTGCCCGGGCCCCAGGCAGGGTCTTTTCATGACAGGGTCCTGGAGCCTGGAGCCCGGCATCCCCCAAGAGGTCAAAGGGCCGTGCTCTCCCACGCATGGCTGCTGCGCTGTTGGCTGCCCTGAGTCTGGATTGCATGGTGTGGGCTGTCATTCTGGTGTGGAACAAGAGGCACTGAGGCCACTGCAGGCCGGCGGGCAGCTGTTGCTGTCGTCCTGACCTGCCTATCCTCTTGCAGGGCCCTGATCTGGTTTCTGGGTGAAATGCTCTGGCTCCCCAGCCCCAGACCCTCCCCCTGCATTCCACACAAGCCCAGCATGGGGGGACTCCCTTCCTCTTCCCCAACCCCACCTCGGTGTGTAAAGTTGGGCCCTCCGAGACCTCACATGAAGACCCATGTCTGCACTGATCCCGACTGTGGTCAGGAGCATGTGTGTGTACACACGCCGTCATGCCTGCCCATTGCATATACCACTCATGCACATTCCCATTCCCAGGCTTGTTCCCACATGCTCCACCTCTGGCTCACCTGCCACCTTTGTGCAGGCCTTGGTGCCTGGCTGAGTCCCCCGCAGGGCAGCCCTTTGGGGTTTGCTCTGGTGTTGACTCAGTTCCCAGTGCTGGCCTCGAGTCCCCTCCGAGACCTGGGCCTGCCTGCTCTGAGCCTGGCTGCCACCCTGGATGGGGGTCTACCCATCTCTGCCCCTCAGCCTGGGTCCTGATGGATTGTCTGCCTGGGGCAGGGCTCTCAGGGAGAGTCTCCCTGACGGCCCTGCCCAGGGGGGCACCTCAGAGCACAGGGGAGGTGGCAGGGCGTGGGGTCTGGTGAGACAGAGACTAGCACTCCAGTGCTCCCTCCCCACCCAGGGAAATCTCAAATAACCTCCCCAAGGCTGTCTTGGGAAATAGCAGAAGTTATTCTGCAGGGGCGTGGCCATTTTCACCCTCAGTATCTGTCCCCACTTCTCATTTCCACAGGGGCACCCCTCTCCCACTCTCAGGCCATGAGCCTTGTGTGTGACCCACCCCACCTGTCTCCAATCAGGATCCCTCCTCCTGGCCTCTGTGTCTGATTCAGGAAGGGACACAGGCTCTGGAGGTGGTATTAGGGGTGTGGTCCTGGAGCCTCACTGTGCTGGCTGTGTGACTTTTGGCTAACATTTAAATTCTATGTGCCTTAGCTTCCTTGTCTATACAAGGGATATAACAATAGCACGCATTTCACAGGGCTGTTGTGCAGATGGAATCCTGTAAAGGGCTCAGCACAGTATAAGTGCTCAGTAAACATTAGCTACTAGTATTAATGGGACTAAATCTGGGGAGTGGTTGGGAACAAGAAGTTCTTTTTTTTGCTAGTAATGCTGAATGTTCACCTTGAGCTGCTGGGGGAATCTTATCATCATGAAGGGAGAGCCCTCCCGATAACAAATTCAGCACAAAGGAAAGCAGTGCTCAGAAAGGGGAAAAGAGGGACTTAGTCCTGATGATATCACTTGAGTCCTTTGATCCAGCTGTTCTTGAAGGCCTACCCCTAACTATTCAGGCACATAAGCCAATCAAGTCCTTTGTTTCCTTCCTTTTTAGCTTAAGTTACTTGAGTTGAGTTTCTTTCATTTGTAACAAAAAGTCTTAATAGTATCCATCCATCCATCCACCCACCCACCCATCCACCCATTCATCCATACATCCATTCACCCAGCCATTCATCCATTTACCCATTTGTGCACCCATCTATCCATCCATCCATCCATCCATCCATCCACCCATCCATCCATCCACCCATTCATCCATACATTCATTCACCCATCCATTCATCCATTTACCCATCTGCCCACTCATCTATCCATCCATCCATCCATTCACCCACCCATCCACCCACACATCCACCCATGCATCCATCCCCCCACTCACCCACCCGCCCATCCATCCATCCATCCACCCACCCATTCATCCATTTACCCATCCACCCACCCATCTACCCACCCATCCATCCAGCTTATCCATCTATCCATGCATCCATCCATCTATCCATCCATGCATCCATCCATCCATCCATCCATCCACCTACACATCCACAGACCTGCATTCAAACCCCAGCACTAACAAATTCTATTTTTGTGGGGTTAGACATCTCACTTCCCCTCTCTGAGACTTAGTTTTTCAGAGAATGGGAGTTTCATCACCTATCTTATGGGGTGGTTTTGGGGAGTAAGTGGGTAACCTCTGTAGAGTGCCATGCTTAGTACTTAGCATAGAAAAGAGGGTGTTCCCTTTCATTCCCTCCTATCACATCTTTTCTAGTTGTTGAAATCCAGCCCCCACCCCCTCCCAGATGCATCTAGAAAGCCAGTGCCTGACCAGGCCTGGGTCTTCCTGAGCATGCAGAGTCTGACTGGTACAGCCTTTATTGCTTCTCCAGCATTTTCCAGAAGAATGGTGTCATTAGGGGGTCACAGGGGATGGGGGGAGTAAAAAATAACATAAACAAACTGAACAGAAATGCAGGAGGGTGGTAAGAGGGGCTGAGATTGGGTGTTCAGGGCAGAGAGGTGGAAGACCTGGGGCAGTCAGTGCTTCTTAGCTTTCGGCCACCAGAGTGGAGAATTCTGCAGAAGAAAATGACAAAGGAAAGTGAGTCAGAGGCGGGGATGCAAAAGAGACTGTTCACCTGACTGTGGGACCCTGGGTGGTGCTTTCTCTGGGGTCTTGCGTCTGCTGCAGGAGACCCAGAGAGTGAGTGTGAAAATGAATGAATGAATGAATAAATGAATGAATAGGCAGGTGAGTGATGTGAGGTGGGAAATGATGGGCCTACCATATCTTTTGCTTCATCATGTCATACCACACACAAAAGTATTAATAATAACTACAATAATAATCATAGCAATAATAACAATAATGGTTTTCTGAATGCTTATCATATGCCTGGCACTATTCGAAACACTTTATAGACATTATCTTATTGGCCTCAGACAATAATCCTAACTGATGCATTTAATCATTGTTCCTATTCTAGGGATGAAGAAACTGAGGTTCAGGGTCGGCAATATTTCTGGACTTCTCTGCTGCTTTTCTCCCCAGGAGAGGAGAGAGGACAAGGAGTTTGCTGCCACATGCCACTACGTGTCTCTGAGATGCCATGTCCCAGCTGCGGGGGAGTGGAGGTTCTCAGGCAAGTCCCCACTGCCATAGAAAATGCAGTGTTGTCTCAGCCAGGAACAGAGGCTCATGCGTGTAATTCCAGTACTTTGGGAGGCTGAGGCAGGTGGATCACCTGAGGTCAGGAGTTTGAGACCAGCCTGGCCAACATTGGTGAAACACTGTCTCTACTAAAAATGCAAAAATTAGTTGGGCATGGTGACACACACCTGTAATCCCAGCTACTCAAGAGGCTGAGGCAGGAGAATTGCTTGAACCCAGGAGGTGGAGGTTGCAGTGAGCAGAGATGGTGCCACTGCACTCCAGCCTGGGCAACAGAGCAAGACTCTATCTCAAAAAAAGGAAAAAGGAAATTGCAGTGTTGTGATGTGGGGAGAGCACAGGCTGGGGATTGAAAGTTAGGAGTTCCAGGCCTAGTCTGGCCCTATTTGCTAGAAAGTGTATCTCTCTGGGTTTCAGTTCCCTCATCCATCAGTGGAGTGAGGAGAAGGGCTGCTAATAATTCCTTGGGAGAGACAAATAAAAATCTCTTTGTGAAATGGCTTCAAAAAGACCACAAAAAGTATCTGGGACTTATCTGAGGTGAGCTGCATCCTCCCTGGACTTTGTATGGAAGACAAATGTAAAAACCCACCTATGAAATTTCTTGGTTTTCATCTCTGTACTATGGTTATGTAAAATATTAACATCAGGGGAGCTGGGTGAAGGGGGTACAGGGATCTCTGCACCATTACTGCAGTTCTTCTGTAAATCCACAATTATTTCAAAATAAAAAAGTGAAAACACACACACACACAACCAAACCAACACATGCCATGTTGTAGAAATAACCTGGCACTGCCCCTGGCCAGATGAAGGGACACAGACCTGGGTGCCTCGCCTTTCCGAGGTTTGACTTAGGAAATAGCACCCTCTCCCATCCCCAAGCTGTCCCCTAGGATAGGAAAGGTGGGTGACCCTGATATGGGGATGCAAGGTGGGAGAGAGTGAGGGTCCACCAGCTGGTCTGGAAACCCCCAGGCTCTCTGGCTGAGTGGTAACAGCAGTGCCAAGGATGGAGTCTCAAATAGATACCAAAACCACAAACACATGTACAGAATCCCTCCCATAGGGCAGGCACCAAAGTGCTTGCTTTCTCGCCAGGAGTCTGTGATCTTCCACGACCTAGGTGGGGCAGGTGGTTCTTTTGAGAGGTCTTTTATTAGTAGTACTTTTACTAATTATAGCTAGTAACTAACATTTATTGAATGCCAATGTTGGAAGCATTTTGCATGTATTATCTCATTGAATTCTCATGACTACTCTATGGGATACACACCTTTGTCTGCATTTTACAGAGGGGGAAACTGAGGCTCAGCAGTTAAGTAGCTTGACCATGGTCACACGGCAGACATGATTCAAGCTAGAAATGCTCTTAGGCTTCTTTCTTCTCTTCAGTAGTTTCCAACCTACTTTGACCTAGGTATAGAGTGACAAGTGTCCCAGCTCAGATAGCACCATCCCATCACATTTGTCCTTTTTTATTGACTTCATAGTCCTTGGCACTCTCTGAAATAATCTTATTTATGCACTTTTTTTTGTCAGTCTCTCTCTGCTAGAATGTAAACTTTAGAGGACAGGGGAGCCTCCCTCTTGTTCACTGCTTTCCTGGCAGCCAGTCTTCCTGGCACACAGTAGGTGGTCATAAATAAACACCGGGTGGATGGATAGAGGGATGGATGGACAGAGGGAGGGAAAGAGGGAGGCATGGATGGAGGGGTAGATGGATGGATGGAGGGAGGGAGGGATGGATGGATTAGGAATGGATGAATGGAGGGAGGGGTAGAAGGAGGGATAGATGATGGATGGATGGATGGATGGATGGATGGATTGAAGGGTGGGTGAATGGATGGGTGGATGGATGAATGGATGGATGAGATGGGTCATGAGTCTTGGATGGATGGATGACATGGGTCATGAGTCCTTCTTAAGGTTCACAAGTTCTGACTTACACCATATAATTCACATAACAGTCTAAGAGGATTCTAATTTTATAGATGGGAATCTGGAGGCTGGAAGGTGAGGTGTCAAGGCCATGTGGAAAACAAGAGGCAGAATGCAATGGTGCAGTCTCAGCTCACTGCAACCTACACCTCCCGGATTCAAGTGATTCTCCTGCCTCAGCCTCCCTCCTGAGTAGCTGGGATTACAGGCATCCACCACCACGTCCAGCTAATTTTTATATTTTTAGTGGAGACAGGGTTTCACCATGTTGGCCAGGCTGGTCTCAAACTGCTGACCTCAGGTGATCCACCAGCCTTGGCCTTCCAAAGTGCTGGGATTACAGGCATGAGCCACTGTGCCCGGCCAAGTCAGGCATTTTGGAGCCAGACTTTGGGAAGTACTTTGGAGCTGTGGGGTTTTTGAAAGCCCCTTAAACCAGCCCTGCTGCCCACCCTGCAATCTGCTCTGAAGCAGTTAAGATGTCACAATAGCCACATGCCCTGGCTTTCTGCAGAGAATACAGAATTCTAATTTTATCCCCTCAGAACCTTGAACAGGGAACTTTGTAGATAAATTGAGGGCAGAAGCCACCTCTTCCTTGACTTTTGTATCTGCCTCAGGGCTGAGCTCTTGGGAGCGAGGCAATTAACTAACAGGTCTCCTAGCCATACACCTCCTCTAAAATGCTCAGGTCTGTCCTTAAAGAGAAACAAATGACCACACAAAGATCCAGGAAACTCTAGGTCAGTTGAATTGGCTGTAGGTGGGATTCCAGGATGGGGAATGGAGCTTTGCATGATCGAGTTCTAGTCTTGACTTTGCCATCTGGATAAGACATCCATGCTGTCCCTGGATAAGACGCCTCATCCTCCCTGGTCTTGGTTTTCTTACAGGTGAGTGTCAGGTGTAGAAGATGCCTTTCTGACTGTCACATGGTGTTTGAAGCAAGCAAGCTGGGGTTAACTCCCAGTTCCCATGTCTTCTTTCTGTGACCTTCAACTAGATACTTTGCCTCGCCTGTAAAATGGAGCTCATGATACTACCTAGTTCCTTAAGTCGTTCAGAGCAGCCAGCACTAAAGCTCTCGGTCACAGGCCTGATGCATGGCAAGCTCTCGGTATCTGGCGGTGTTGCAACCAAGGTGTTTCTACACCTCAAGCCACTTTGACACCAAGGCTATAAATGCCTGGCTGCTGCCTGGCAAGAAGCGAGGGCTCTATATGGCACTATCACTGGTATTTGTTAACATTCTTGTTGTTCTTGTTGCCATTGTTTATCTCCACTATTCCAGCACTTCCTGCCTCCACCCTGGCGCCCACCTACAACCCTCCAGCAACCCTGGACCTAAGTCTGAAACTTGTTCTGTCACTACCTGGATAGGTGGCCATCCATTACTATTTTAGCTCTCTGAGCCTCAGTTTTCTCATCTGTAAAGTGAGTATAACAATGCCTGCTTGCATGACTATTAGAAAGACCAGACAGGGTAATTTCCCTAGCACATAGCAACTGGCTTACAAGTGTTAGTTTCACCTCCTCTGTGGATCTCGCCAGCACAACAGACACGGGTTGGGGCTTTGACATAACATTAACCACAAAAATCCTGAAACTAAGCAGGACAAGGAAGATATAAACAAAGGGCACGGAGAGCCTAAAGAGCAACCAGCTGACCTGGTATGAGTTTCCAACTCATCTATCCCAGCAGAGCCAGCATCCCATCTCTGCCACACCCATCCATGACAACTAGTTTCCGATCCTCAGTTTCTCAATAAAATGGGGATACAGGGACTATCTCCTTATAGGTTATGGTAAGGGCTCCATGAGATAATGGAGAAGGAGAGCCTAGCACAGTGCCTGGCACACAGTGGGAATGCGACTAAATCAACTCTTCATGTTGACAGGTAGGAAAGACAGTGTTCCTTTGCAGGCATCCAGAATGTTCATTCTCTTCTAAGACTCGCCAGTATGGCATTACCTTTGCAGTCTAAAACCTCGCCCAAGACCCCCTTCGGCCAGTTCACAGGTGTCATCATTGTCCAATCAGAAAGCGACAAAGGAGGCAGAAGGTGGGGACAGGTGTGGGAGGGAGGCAGCAGAGGGAGGATCAGAGGACTGGAGGATTCTGTTCTTTTCTTTCCCTTAGGAAACTGAAATTAGCCTAATTAGGTCTACCCCAGTCTGAGGTCGTGGGGATTGGATGAATTTAGAAGCTATTGACAGGTGAGACCAGCTCACACTGATAGCCCACAGCGAAACTGAGACGGCCATTGAGTCAGCGGCTGGAAGGCTCTTTCCCTCCCTCTGTCGTGATGATGACCGGGATGAAGGAGCCTGCCTCCTGGTTTATCACCTCGCCTCTAAATAGCTCCCAGGCTAGGTTTCTTATAAATTGGTATCGCAAGCAAGGATCACCTTCCCGTCCCAGAGAACTGGGAGGCAGGGTCACGCGGGGCCAAGCCAGACAGCCGCAAGGAGGCCGCGTCAACAGTTCTGGGCTCACTCTGTGCCAGGCACTGCGCGGTGTGTTATTCCATTTCATCCTTGTCGGCTCTCTTATCTTCATTTTTTTTCAGGGAAACTGAGGCTGAGTGTCCCTCAGCTAGGAAGATTTTAACAGGTGTGGCTGGGGCCAGGGTGCGTCTCTTCCTCAAGGGTTGGCGTTAAATGGCCCTGCATTCTGACTCCAGCTGCAACCCCTAGAGGCAGAAGGAGAGGGATACATGGAGAGGGAATGTCTTTTTCCACCCTAGCAGCTGCTCCCTTTCACAGGAGGCCAGTTATATAAGGAAGGCTGCTTCCTCTCCGCTTGCTAAATCTTTTCTAGAGCAGCATAAGGCCAGAGCTAGGGAAAGTCCACACGGGAATAAAAGGAGCAGATTGTTAAGCACAGAAGCCATTTATAACTAAAACGTCTCAGCTCAGCTTAGGGGAGGGAGTGGTGGAGTCAGGAGACCCGGGTCCCGTTGGGCCAAGGACTTCCTATGTGACTTTGGCACTTATTGTCTACAGGGCCTCAGTCTCGCAGTGGGGATCACAGTGTCCCCTAGACCTCATTGAGCTGGTACCAGGGTGCAATGAGATGGGCAAAGCACTGTGCACCTCCAGGCTCTGCCCTCAGGACCCTGGGCTGGCCTCGATATGCACATCCTGCCCTGCTTGGAAATCAAATCCCCATAGCGGCCAGAGGGCTGGAATTACAGGGAGATGGGCAAATTCTCCTTCTATCCCTCTCACTTTTCTCTTGCTTTAGACTCAGTTTCCTTTCTGTTGAGGATTCCACCACTTTCAAAAGGTTTTAGGGTGTCTTACGGGCAAAGCATTCCCATAAAATAAGCGGAAAGGAGTCATTTCCAGAACATTCCCTTCATTCGAGCAACAACCCTGTTAAGGTGAGTATTTTCCGCCCCACTTTCCAGACGTAGGAATGGAAGTCCTGAGAGAGGAAAAGATACAGCCATTCCCATGGCGCGTCTCCAGCGTTTGGCTTGCTAATTTCTACCTGACTTAGGTGCTCCAGCCCGAGGCCTTATGCCTCTCAAGGTAAATAGGCTACTTAAGGATGAAAGAGAACAGATTTTGCCATGAGGAGGCAGAAAAGGCAAATTCCTTCAGTCGTGTGAGTGAGTGGCCGGGGCTGCAAGGTTAGGCACTAATGATGATGGCATTTTTCAGCAACAGAAGCAAAATGCAAACCCCAGACTCTTGAGATACACTGAAAGTAGAGGACAGGGGATCCATCACGGGGTATGGGTTTCAGGAAGGATGTAGCTAGGACTGTGTGCATGCAAGTGTGCACATGGAGTGTGAGGATCTTCTCTGCAGCAAGATTATTAGAAGTCAAGGTTTGAAGAGGGCCCCGATCCTTCGTAGCAAGTTGCTCTGCTTCCCTGGGCCTCAGTTTCCTTGTCTGTACCCATAATAGATATCTGGTAGAGCTGTCCGGAGGTTTGAATGAGCTAAAAGAGGTCAGGCCTGTGAGCAGTACTTGGCTCACAGGAGGTGGGAATGGGTGCTCACCTCGATTCCTGTTGGTCTACACGTCCTGCGGGGGCAGGCACTGAGTGTGGAAGGCCTGGGCCGGGGACACATGCCTGTGTGAAGCAGGATGGCAGAGGGTCCTGGCTGGACTACCGAGCCTCCATCCTAGCTCTGCTACAGAGAGACCCTGGGCACGCCACTTCTCACAATGCCTCAGTTTCTTCACTTGCAAAATGGGGATAGTGGTGGCATCTACTTCCTAGGATTAGCGAAAGGCAGTGGTTCTCTTAAGTGTGGTTCGCCAGATCATTAGCACCATCTGCTAACTTGTTAGGAATGCAAAAGTGTGGGTCCTGCCCAAGGAATCAGACACTCCTGGGGTCTGACACAGCCATCTGTGTTGCCAGAGGCCTCCAGGTGATGCTGACAGCCGCTCCCAGTTGGAGACTGGTTGTGAAGGTGAAGCGCTTCAAAAGGCACCTGCCACATAGCCTGCCGTGTCTGCTTTTTGTGCCTGGGCTTTGCAAGAGCAGCTGCTTTAAAAAAAATTTTTTTTGGCACCCTTCACCTCTTTTTCTAGCTTCTCTTTCCTTTTCAGCCTTAACCTCCCTGCCCCCTAATCTCAGCTCTGCACCGGTCTTTCAGGGTGGCCTTTGAGAATCAATCAACCACATCTATAAAAGCCTTTGAGCTTCCTGGAAGAAGTTGCCCCAGAGACAGGAATGCAAAGGGTTATTATTAGAACTTTGTCTTCCTGCCCCCTCCCTTCAATACAGGATCTTCAAGAACCTGGTAAATATCACTCACCTTTAGAAGGACAAACAGAGCTGGGAAGAGAGGCAATCCTGGGTTTGGGGCTCCCCCAGCACCTGCTACAGACAGGTCCCCACAGATCCCCACCCTCGGCTTGCCAATCATCTCCCCCTACATACAGCAATTATGCATCCCCATCACTGCACAGTGCAGCTCAGAGCTGGGCACCTGTTTATTCATTCATTCATTCAACCCATAAACTTTTGTTCTCCCACTATGGGGCAGGCCCTAGTCTAGGTTCTGGGGTTAGAACTGAATGAAACAAAGTTGCTGCTCAGCAGACTTGACATCCTAATGGAGGAGAAAGAAATAGGCAAGAAGTCAAATAAATAAAATCATCTTATGGTAAACTAAACTGAATGAATGAACGAATTAATGAGTGAAGCAGGCAGCACAGGTCATGTGCTTCGGAGCTCAATAGACCTGACTTCAGATCTTGATCTTTTCTCTTCCTAGCCTAAAGAGTTTATGCAAGCCCTTAGCCTGTCTGAGCCTCAGTGTGCGCATCTATAAAATGGGAATCATAATAGTATACACTTCAACGATAGCTAGGAAGATTAAATGAGTAAAATGCTAAGCACAGTGCCTGGCACATGTTGAGTGCTCAGTGTAGATGCTATTGCCATCATCATTCAAGGTCACACAGCTGAGCCTACCTAGTAAAGTGGTCCTCTGTGTACAGGTTAATCCACTGGGCCATCTGTAAAATCCCATAGCTGTAATGCACCTCTGCCATTGGCTAGTGATCTGCCCCATGGCTTTACAGACGAGGCACTTTGTGATCACAGGGGGTCTGGGACAGGCCCCAGATCCCACCAGGAGTTGAAGGCATCTTCCAGCTAGTAGGTGGGGCTCAGGCCCTATGGTCTTTAGAGGGAGCGACAGCAAAGCAGAGTATCTGAAACAACGTCCTGGGCCCCCAAAAGGTTCTGCTTCCCAACTTGCCACCTATGAAGCATCCTTGTACCCACCCTTCCTGCATTAGGGGGTTGGAAGTGAGAAAGGCGGCGCCTGCATCCTCCCACTTCAAAAGCGTGAGGTGTGGGGCCCCACTGCCTCACGGTGGTCTGTGCTCATTGTTTATTTTATTTCTTGCCTGTGAGCTCAATGGTGGCTGCACAGGTGGGCCTGGACCATGCTGTTGGGTTTGAATCCTGGCTCTGGTCCCCGCTGGCAGTGTGACCTTGCACTCCCTCCCTGGGATGCTCTTTCTACATCTGCACTTAACATCCTCTCTCATCTCAAGGTTGAATGAGGTAACCGAGCCCAGCCCTAGGGTAGATGCACATGACATCCCCAGCTAATAATGCTTTCCTCCCATTGTTGGCAAGACAATCTTCTTGCACCTTTCTGAACATACCCTAAACTTTCCAGCCTTGGCTGATGCCAATGCCTTGCCTGGACCCCACTCCCTCTGCCCCCTGCAGTCTGCGGCATAGCTTCCAAGTCTGCACAAAGTGCCTGCTGCCTGCACCTCTGCCTCTGGCTGGCACGATCGCTCATTTGTGTATATTTGTAGAGCTGCAAGCAATGTGCAGACAATAAAAACGACGTTGCATGGCGGGGCACGGTGGCTCATGCCTGTAATCGCAGCACATTGGGAGGCTGAGGTGGGTGGATCACTTGAGGTCAGGAGTTCGAGACCAGCCTGGCCAACATGGCGAAATCCCATCTCTACTAAAAATACAAAAATTAGCCTGGCATGGTGGTGTGTGCCTGTAATCCCAGCTACTCAAAGGCTGAGGCAGGAGGATTGCTTGAACCCAAGTGCAGAGGTTGCAGGGGAGCTGAGATTGTGCCACTGCATTCTAGCCTGGGCAACAGAGAAAGGCTATCTAAAATAAAACAGATGGCATTGCAGTTGCCATTTATTAAGCATTTACTATGTGCCGGGCACGGCAGGCCACATTCCCATGTTATAATGCCTAGTTTACAGACAGGGAAGCTGGAGCTTAGG
The DNA here is from genome assembly GCA_004027715.1 of Plecturocebus donacophilus. Classification (NCBI taxonomy): domain Eukaryota; kingdom Metazoa; phylum Chordata; class Mammalia; order Primates; family Pitheciidae; genus Plecturocebus; species Plecturocebus donacophilus. The sequence continues at coordinate 28,544 of PVKP010001887.1, forward strand.
GCTAACAGCTGTTCAGGGGCACCCAGGCAGGAAAGGGGCCTGAATTTTTACCTCCTCCATTGCCAGGCACAGAGTTGCTACTTAGTCAACATCTGCTGGATTTATTAAGAGAGTTAGTTGATGCTTTAAGATCTGAGTTTGGCAGAGAGGGAGGCAGAGAGGGAGGGAGGGAACTGGGCCAGGTCTGGCTTGGTTTTTCATGTAGGTTGTCTGTGAGCAGCCAGCCATGAAGACCCGGCCCAGGGCTCCTGAGCTATGGCATATTGGCTGCAAATAAAAATGGAAGGCAGGTCTAGAGGCCTGGGTCAGGGTTCAGGTGGGAGCCAGGCCTTGGGGTGGAGCTGTCTGAGAAGCAGATTGGTGGGGATGGGGTGTGAGGGACAATCTGCCAGGCACCAGAAGCCCCAGCAGTGGCCAAACCAACGATGCCTTTCCAGTACCCTCTGCTCCAGAAGCCCCAGGAGCAGCCAAGCCAATGATGCCTTTCCAGTACCCTCTGCTCCACTCCTTTGAAGCCACCTTCCTCCTTCCCAGCCACAAGAAGGGCAGCTGGCATCAGATAGCCAGGGGACCCCCTGCATTTGCCCTTGATAGTGATTCTCCATTCTCATTACTGGCAGGAAACTAACAAGCAAAAAAAAAAAAATAACAACAAAAAAAGCCCTGTAACTCATAAGTGTACACCTACTTTCATAATCCTTATACCTTTCCCAAAGCAATTTTGTTTTCACAGAAACTTAATTTTCACAATGAGCCCCAACAGGTCTTAGGAGAAGCTCATGCACCCCATTTGCCAGGCAAGAGAACGTAGATGTGCAGAGGTGATGTGTTCAAGGGGCAGAGAGGGAGCAGAGCATGGGGGTCTGGGCTTACACTCAGGCAGCAGATGTTTATGAAGCACTTGCTTTGTGTCAGGTATTGGCCAGATACTGAGGCTAGAAGGATGAATGCAACCTATTTCCTAGTCTAAAAAAAATAGCTAACAAATACATATATAGCATTTACTCCGTGCCAGGCACTATTCTAAGCACTTTACATATTAACGAATCTATCGCTCATAATCACGCTATAAGAATTATCATTATCTTCAGTTCAGAGTTGAGAAAATGGAGGCCCAGAGTAGTTACCTAATTGTGCAAGTTCACACAGCAAGAAAGTGGTAGGGCTGGGATTTGAACCCAGAGAGCCTGGGGTCCAGAGGCCGAGTACCTACACACAGTTTTCTCTGAGACTAGCAGAAAAGCCTATCCTGGGAGCAAATGGCAGCTTAGCATGTTGCAAAGACTCATTGAGACCCCGCTCCACCACTGTGTCCTAGCCCTTTGCACTAGGCTAAGCACCGTCACTGTCCATTTGCCCACTGCAAAATGTAGATAATTCCCACAGAAGTCATAATGCTAAGATAGATGGCAATGTAGGTGTGCTCTATGAGTGCCACACGGAGCCTAATGCAGAAGGAAGTGGATGGTGGCCACTGGCCTCTCGCCTGTGCTGAGATTGAAGCTTGCAAAGCAAGGCAGGACCAGGTCTTCCCTGTCCAAATTCCCTGCTGCTTTCTGGCTTACTGTTTTTCCTGGTTCTGCTGCAAAGTTAGAATAGTATACTTGAGTAAAGCCCAAACAGGTTTTGAGACTTGGGGTCACAGGACACCAGGACAAGATGCTGAGGAGGACAGGAGTTAGGAATTTCCATCCCTGGAATCTGAGAATGTGAGAGGCAGAGGATCCTTGGGGATTAGTCGGCCTCATTTCCTTGGATTACAGATGGGAGACAGAGGCCCAGTGAATGAGAAACACTACCCAAGGTCACAGAGCTTGGATCAGTATCCATGCAAAAGTGCAGGCAGAGTTCAGGAAAAAATCCCAAATCCTCCTGCATCCCCTATCCAGCAGGAAAAAAGAGAATCTGTTCCTTTTAGGTTTTTACATTAGGATAATACACCAGTTTTTCTTTGCCTGGAGTATGTGGCAGAGCTCTCAGATCTAATAGACTACCTTTTTTCTACTAATCTTGGGGAGTGAGGGACCCCCAAACCATCCCTTCCTTGTGACAGATGTAGCTTCAAACTTTTTGCATCCAATGTCTCAAGATCCACAATATGCTCAGACCCCAGGTCACGGCTACCCACCGTCAACCCCAATTTTGCCATCTCCATCTTTGTCTCCAGCAGCCATCAGCATCTTAGTTTCTTTAGCAGACAGGTCTCTGGCATCTGGGGAGAAGCCTTTTAGGATGAATCTAGAGGAGAAAAGGGAGAAAGCCGGTGAGGGAGTCCGGCCGAGGTGGCCTCACAGGACACTGGATGGTGGGTGGTCTGGTGTCTGCGTGGGGAAAGGGGCGGCTGCGCCAGGTAGCCTGGTCGGTGGCTGTGCTGTTGTGGGTGAGTATTCAGGGAAGGACAGGCTGTCCTCAGCGAAGGGTGGATTCCACTTTGGGGAGGGCACCTACATTGGTTAATTTTTTTTTTTTAACTCATTAAGCACAGACCTACATTCTATACATTGGTTAATTTATTCAACAAATATCCGTTAAAAGCCATTTCTGTGTCAGGCCTACGCTGGAAAGGGGGGTCACAGTGGTGATCTTTGGAAGGCACTGGAAAAAATAAGGAGGTCATGTGCTCCGAGAGAGACCACATGGCGTGATGGGCACAATGACAGAAGAAGCGGAGGAGGGCGCTCAAAAGCTGTATCCACCCACCTGGGGTGAGGGGAGGACTAGGGAGCCTTCCTGGCGAAGGTGATGCCTGGAGGACAGGCAGAAGTCAGCCTCTGTGAGAGTGAGTGTGTGTGTGTATGTGTGCGTGCACACATAAGTGTGCATGCATGTTGGATGTGAGTAGGTAGAATCTGAAGGTTCTAGACAGAAGGTGCCCTTGTGAGATTGTTTTAGGGGACAGACAGGATGGGTGGGCAGGTGCCTGCTTGAAAGACCTCTTTTTTTTTTACACCCACCCCTCTTCTTTTTTTTTGACATACTCAAGGCTATCTTGGCCAGAAAGTGACAGAAGGCAACCTGGGTCAGTAGACATGGCTGGGTGGCCGAGGGGATTGTGGCGATAGATGCTTTTGTGGATGGAGGCATACATTTTCTTAGCCACAGCCTTCTCCTTCTCTGCTTTTCTCCAAGAACCCCTGTACCCCTAAAGCTGGTTCTGCCCTGGCTTGCCCAGAAATTGCACCAGCCACACTGGTACAGGAAGGCTAGGGTCTGCAGGACGGTGGAAAGTGTCTTTTAGACAAATGAAAAATCAATGAGATACGTAAGTGAATGCTTTCTGCCCTGCCTGTGGTGTTAGGCAGCAAGAAAAACTACCTCTTCATTTGTATTAAATTATTAAGTAGCATCATTCCATTAGCAATATTAAGTGGCTATAATTTAACCTACTTAGTTGCATTTTCAGCAGAGGTTTTACTCTTCCAAAGCAGTTGCACTGGGAAGCCTTCTCCCCTGGCACCCTGGGTCTGAGCCCTGCCTTCACACACGGTTACTTTCTGTGAAGGGGGCAGAGTGAAAGGCACATCTGATGGACATTTGGAAGCCAGAGTCCCAGCCCCCACTCCCTTGTGCATAGCCTCGGGCTGGGCAGCCCCTGCAGGCCTCCGCTTACCCCAGCTCGTCCTCCTCGATGAAGCCACTTTTGTCCTTGTCCAGGATGTGAAACACCTTCTTCACATCGTCCGCACTCTTTTTCTTCAGGCCGACCATTTGGAAGAACTTTTTGTGGTCGAAGGAGTCGGCAGCTGTGTCAGGAAGAGTAGGGTCAAACAAGGACCAAGAAGGGAAGTAGGGAAGGGTGGGAGAATGGGGGACGTCGAGGCATTTATTGATGGATTCCCACATGCCAGTCGTGGGGAATGAGAGGTGCCCACCTCCATTGGAGGGCTGAGGGAGCCCGGGGAAGGGAGGATGCCCTGTCCAAGGTCACATGGCTGGGAGTGGAAGAGGTGTGTTCACACCCAGACCTCCCTGGCTCTCAAGCTGGCCCCACACCCTTCCTCCACTGCACCCATTGCTGACGATAGGAGTGGCACATAAGAACCAAAGACTTTTGTTCTTCTGAGAACCTTGTGTCCATGAAGCCTTTTGGGTGCCAGCTGGTTGGGAGTGGGCTAGGAAATTGAAGGTGGCATGAACGTGGTAGTGGGAGGAGGGGGAGGATGGTTGACCTTCTTTCTTGGCTGCAGACTATGTTGCCAGAAAATTGACATAGAAAGGACAAGTTTCTCTCAAGGTCACACAGTGGGAGGAGGAGGGGCAGACCCAGAAGTCCTGGCTCTGTGCAGAAATCCATTTCGGAGGCAGTGGGAAGGTCGTGTTGGGAGGCTCCCAAGAATTACCCAGTTAAGCTTCTTCCCAGATGGGCTTGAGGTGAATGAAGGGAGTGGGTTTCCCGGAACCCTGGGAGGGTGGCTTGTGCACAGGGGAGGAGGTGCCAAGCAGAAAGGAATAGGTGTCCTTTTCTGCCTGCAATTTTCTATATCTTGGGGTCCTCTGTTAGAACACCTGGGGAATGGTACAAGATTCGGTCGTGTACTGTGTGTGTAGCGGGTGGCTGTTGAAGTCATGTTCTCTTCCCCTCAGCACTGGGCTAGAGGCAAGGAAAGTTGCCCTGTCCACCTCCAACATTAGGCTGAGCGACCCAGTTCTAGTACCCTTCTGCCCAGCTAGGTGACCTTGGGCAAGTATCTTGTCCTCTCCAAGCCAGTTCCCTGATTTCCCCATCTGAGCGACACGGAAGGAGGAAGGCCGGCACCTAAGCGCTGAAGTCCCAGGCAGCTCGGGTGGCTCAGAGAGGTGAGACTGCCAGTTCCCCTCCCCGGCCCGCCTAAGGAGGCTGGAGGTTTGAGGCGCTGAGGATGCCCTGTGCAGGATTGGGCAGACCTGCGCGCCGGCTCCAGAAGGTCACCTCGCCCGCAGGTCTGTTGCTGAACCACAGTAAGGGAACTAGGACACTCGGGGGCCAGCAATGGCTACCGCCTGGCGGGAAAAGTCCTGTCCAGAATGAGGGTCCAGGAAAGGGGTCGCTTGGAAAGGAGGATGCGCCCTCTCCACGTGCCTTAAACAGGACGTCTGGAGAGCGAGTACAAGGACCCTGGAGGTCTCTCCTCCGACCCTGGTCTTCGCCCTTGGTCCCACCCTGAGTCCTCCCAGCGTGGCCACCCGGCCTTCGGCACCCTCAAGTTTCTGTTACTTGGGCAGGGCGCCCGCTTCCCCGCCGGCTCCCCGCGCCAAGTCCCGCCCGGACAGAGTTTGGGAACTGCCAAGGACGCCCCCGCCCCGACCCCGCCTGCGCCCCAGCGGGAAGCGTGGGCAGAAGCGCGCTGGGGAGGACCCGCTGGCCGCCCGCGGGCCGCGGAGTGCAGGGGCGCCGGCGGTGGACTTGGGGAGAGGAATGGGGAGGGGAGCGCGCTGCTCACCGCTAAAGGCTCCCACCGCCTTCTTGATGTCCTCAGCGTTGAGCAAGTCTGTCATCGACATCCTGCAACTGTTTGAGCGGGCAGAGCAAGTGCGAAAAGATTAAAAAGTGCTTTTCTCATCATTTCTGCTCATATGACCAGCGCTGCAGTGCTGCGCGCCGGGCGCACGCCCGCCGGGCCTGGCATGGCGCCAGGGGCCCGGGCTCTGAGCGCAGCGGGAGAGGCTCAGTCCAGCCGCGCCGCTGAGCAGCGCAGGCTGCGGGCAGGAGGGCGCGCGAACCTGCTCTGGCTCCTGCACCGCCAGGCCAGGGGTCCTCGGGATCCCAGGGGCTGCGGCCAGGACACGAGGGGAGGGGGCCACCTCTGGGATTTAGGAGGCACCGGCATCACCAGCGGGGTCTGGAAGTCCACCTGCCGTCAAGGGCATGCAGGAAGTGCGGGGTCTCCTATTTCGGCACCTCAGAGGATGTCCTGCCACTTGGGGGAAGATCTTGAACCCTCAGGGGCCAGCCTGCACCCCGGGACCCCTAGACCCTGCTCCCTTTCTCTCTCCACTCCTACCTCAGCCTCTGCTCTGGTCTCTCCTGGATGCAAATTTATGCTGCAAAATCTAAACTCTGAGGTCATGAAACCTGACCCGACAGACTCAGGGAGGAGGTGGCAAGGACAGGGTTGGGCAGGAGTTGCTGGGGCCTCATCCCATGTCTGGCCAGGGATGCACATTCTAGAACCTGATTTAAATTTTCATTTTTAAATTTTTTGCTGGCTTGATTTTTCAAATAACAGTTCTCAGATCTCTTGCTTTACTGGTCTCCTGGGCCCTGGGGTCGTCGGTCCAGAATCCCGCTGCTCCCATAAACTTTTCTGGGCAGAGTAGTTTGGGGAGGCTACTTGGAACTGCTATGCTCCCTCCCAGAAAGCCCCACATATGTTTGGAAGGAGGGTAGCACCTTCAGACCACACTTTCTGGACAACATCAGCAGGCACAGGGGTCTGAGCTTCACCTCTGGAATATGTCACGGTGCCTGTCTTTATGCAGCCAGAGACCAGTTGTGTTCTTCCCCAGGGTTCCCAAGGTTTCAAGCTGCAATCAGCTGCTTCTAGAGTGTGTGAGCACTGGACGGGGAGTCAGGAGGCCTGCATTCTAGATCCTGGGCTGTACTAATTCCCTGGGTGACCTTGGATTGTGACCTTTGCTGGGCTTCTGTCTGTCTGATGCGTTGACGTCAGTGGTCCCTTGTAGTGGGATCTGGGAACTCCAACTTAAGGTATGAGCAGGTAGGCAGGGCCTGGGGCTGTGATTGCCCTGGGTGGTGTGGACCAGGGAGAGCAGCTGTCCAGCTGCCCAGTAGCTCAAATTCCCTGACACTGTCAACACTGTCTCCTGCAGCTCAGCCATGGATGGCTGCCCTTCCTGGAAACCTTAGGATGCCGCGGCTGGCTCCAGCTGCCCCCTCCCTGTGAGTCAGCTCCTTCAGGCCACAGCCCGCCAGTGGCTTCCAAGGCACCCAGGCTGCAGCTCCTGACCTGATGCCTCTCGGCTCCAGGACTTCCCAGGACCCCTCAGCTGCCCTGGTCCCTGCTACTACTGCTGTCACCTCTGCACCTTGTCCCCAACTGGGCTGCTGACTCAGACACACTGGGCTCCTCTGCTATCATTTCAAGTCCCAGGCTCTGCTCACTCCAGGGGCCTAGTTGGAGAACCGATTTCCCCAGCCGAAGGACCCTTCAGCTATGCCAGTGGAGAAACTGAGGCAGCAGAGAGTCTGTGAGTGGCCTAAGGACACACGGCGAAGCAGTAGCGAGCAGGGCCCACCGCTGGGCTCACTCACATGGAGCTCAGTGACCCTCTGTGTGATCCTCCCTCATCACTAGCTCCATCAGGTCCCACACGTCTCAGCCACACACTGGCTCCTCGTGAGCCCCTAAGCAGTGACCCTGCCACAAAGGCTAGAGCCTTGACAAGAGCCCAGTCTTCCTCTGTCTCCTTCTTCCACCTCTGCCTGCTGCTGAGTTCTCCCATTAACTTGACACCCCTTCCAGGGCTGAGTCCTCCCCAGCCACAGCACCAATGTCATTAGGTCAGCCCATCAGCCCTCAGTAGTCCTCCTCCTGCCTCCTCCGCCCTCTGGGTCCCCTTTGATGGCATCACCATATGTCTGGCTCCACCCTGGGGAATCTGAGGCCCACCCACCAGGGAAGGGGGAGGGGTTTGCCCCAGGCCACACCAGGAGTCTGGGTGGAGAAGCAGGATTGGGTACTCTCAGCCTTGTACTCCCCAGCTGCCTTGCTTCCAGCACCCCCTGGGTCACTAGGGACAGGGAGATGTGGCTGTCCCTTCCAGCTGTCTCATCCGGCTGCATCCCTCTATTCTCCAACCTCGGTCGCTGCCACTCACCTTGGATGGGGGTGGAGGGCTGGAGCCTGCACTGAAAGGCTGGGCTGGTGGGAGGTCCTGTCAGGAAGTGAGCCTGGTGGTGGGATGGCCACCTATATAGGCTTCTGCTCTGGCTATTTTGGGAGGTGGCGCTCCCCGCAGCCCCTGGCCCCCTCCTCTTCCGGTGTCAGGTACTCCCCAACCACGGTGCTGGGTGTCTGTATCACATTCAGCCTCCCTGGACCCATCAGGCCAGGACTATTAATAACTCTTGGCCCCTGCTTCCCTCCAGCACCCAAAATTGAGGCGCAGGCAGGGCTTGCCTCTTCAATGAAGCCTTCCGTGACCATTGTAGATGGCAGCCATGTTTCCTTCCTCCAAATCCTGCCAGGAAAGGAAAAGAAACAGCAAGGAAAAGAATGAAACGAGAATTGTCCTCTGTGCATGGGGCTGGGTCCCATTCCTAGGCTTACATGATCTTTCACTCCAGCCTTGCCAGGTGCACGTGGCGCCTCTTGCACATATGAGGAAACAGCACAAAGACGTTAGATGTTAAGTGACGTGCTGCTCAAAGCTGTGGGCCTGGGGCTGGGAGCTGACTCAGCACTTCGGTGCGAGGATCTAGTGCCTGGTGGGGGAGATGTTCTGCAGATTCTCAGCCAAGTGGCTTCCTCTGTCTGTCTCAGTCTTTCCTTCTGTAAAATAAGCTCAATCAGAGGTAAACTGTGCTCTCTAGATGCACTAGGGCCAGAGGAAAATGGACGCCTTGAAATTGTATGCAAAATGTCACATGCACATGACATTTTGAGGAACAAAGGCCCTAGCCGGGCGTGGTGGCACATGCCTGTAATCTCAGCTACTCTGAAGGCTTAGGCAGGAGAATCTCTTGAACTCGGGAAGCGGAGGTTGCAGTGGGCTGAGATTGTGCCATTGCACTCCAGCCTGGGCAACAAGAGTGAAACTCTGTCTCAAAAACAAAGAAACAAATAAAACATAATGAGGAGCAAAGGCCCAAGCCCTTTATGATTTGCAAAGAAATCTCTGACGTTATCTGTCTTGGATTGGAGATGACCGTCTAGGGATGTATTTTGAGAAGCTTGAACAGTCAAATGAATTCAACAAATATGTAGCGAATATCTAACCTGAACACCACGAAGTGGTCCTCTCCTCATCCCTAAACTGAAAATAATCTCCAGGGCACTGAGATTGTCAGTGGTGGGGTCTAGTTCTTGACAGTGACTTGAGGAAGCCCAGGCTCCATGTGAAGGCTGTTTGGAAGCTCCATGGATAGAAAGAGCCCAGGGCGGGTTGCGTGGGGGAAGCTGGGGCTGGAGCCTCCTTGAGTATGATGCTGGGGCCTGGGTGAGGTTGGTGGTGGTGGTAACAGGGAGGAGTGTGCAGATGGGGGGGGGGCATCTCTGGGGGAGCATCTTCCAGACTTGGGGTTGTGGCATGAATAAGAGGGACAAATACAAGTGGACCCTAAATTTTCAAGCTGGGGTTTGCTGAAGAAGGAAGGTGTTGATTTTGAACGCGGGGAGTCTAGGGAGGAGACAGTGCTCATTTTGGGGGATGATATAGTGAGTGGTGTTGAATCCTAGGCTGTTAGGGCTGGGATAGCCTCCGTGGTGATCGGCTGCAACCTGCTGCAAACAACATCATCTTATAGATGAAGAAACCGAGGCCAGGGTGACTGACCCAAATCCCCCAGAGAGTAGTGGAGGAGCCAAGAGCTACTGCCAGGTTTAGAGGGGCTGGGGAACACTCTGGCAGAGATGTGTCTGAACTCTAGAGTGAGGTCAGGGCTGGACACAGGGGACTTTGGTGGTCGTCAGAGAGGTCAAGGAATTGAAGTCGTGGGCATGGCTGAGCTCAGGGAGCAGGGATGCAGCAGAGCCTTGTGGATGAACCCTTGAGAAAGATCCCTGGCTGGAGCCTGGGAAAATAATCACAGTTCTCTATGGAACACTGTGCTGGGTCCTGCGTGCATAGCATCACACTTTGGTTCTTGTATATGGGAAGTAAAACAGTTCCTCTCTAAAGTTTCCTTTCTTGTTAAAGAATAAATCATAAGTGTGCTAGTAATCCTTTGTGAAGCCTTATCCTATGTAGCTGATAGACATGCCATGCTTACAGGCACGTAGTACATTCTATGTCCTTGTACTTTAACCAAGATACCTGTGCTGGACATGCTCACAGGCATGTCCCAGCTCTCCATGGCCTTTACCTGTTTAGAAAAGTTTTGAGTTGCTAGCCAATCGGGTTTTAGTTTAGATTGTGAGGTCTGGCTGTAGCCAACGGAGATCAGATACAGCAGTAAGGATGACTCCAAATGCATAAGGAAAACATTGATGTGTTTTCCTTTGTTCATTGTACTCTCATCACAAGATGGCTAGCGGGAGTACCCTTCCTGAAGCCCAGGAAGTAAAAGTTGTGTTGCTGAAAGATCCTTTGTCTCAGTGCTAATTTTCTTTGCGGCACTGAGCATCTATTTCTAACGCTGTATCCCCTTAGGAGGTAGGCAAAACCTTCATTTTACTGATGATGAAAGAACGAGGCTCAGAGAGATTGGGCAGCTTGTCTAAGGTCACAGAACGGAGGTAGGATTTCAACTCAGGTTCTCGGACTCCAAAGCAATTGCTCCTTTCTACCACACTATTCTGCTTCTAGGATAAGACCAGAAGACCAGGGCAGCAACTACCCTGGGTGAATTCTCGGGAGCCCAAATGGCCTTCCTCTTTGTCCCCATAGGTCTTCTTCATGTAGCTCTAATTGAGCAAATCTAGATGGGCTGAACCATATCGTGTGTGTGTGTGTGTGTGTGTGTGTGTGTGTGTGTGTGTCTGTGTCTGTGTGTGTCTGTGTCTGTGTCTGTGTGTGTCAGGGGGTGCATTTATTGAGCACCTACTGTGTACCTAGTGCTTTATGTACTTTGTCTCAGAAGTTTGAAGAAATAGTATCTCAGAGAGGTTTAGTGTCTTACCTAAGGCCACACAGGCAGGAGGTAAATGGGAGAGCTAGGATTTAAACTGAGCACTTTCTGATTCTGAAGCATCTTTGCCCTACAATACTTAAAGCAGGGTAAAGATGTCCTAAAACCTGAGTCGAATATCTGGAAACGTGACCCAGTTTCTTTTGCTCTGAATCTGTGTTAATGGAAGCAGCCTTCATTTTATTAATTTGGTTAATTTTGCAAGGGCCTTGATGCCAGAAAATGGGTTTATCAGTCAGGTCTGCTTTTGCCTGTAAGTGATGAGAAAGTCTGGCTCTGGCCGGCTGAAGACAGCAGGGGATTTGTTAACTCATGCAACTAAAAAGTGCAGGAAGGTTCAAGCATGGTTTGATCCAGAACCCAAATGCCCTTCAGGAAGATGCCGTTTCTCTTGCTTCTCAGCTATACCTTGTGCCACTCTCTCAAACTAGGTGACCCCTGAGGATGGCAAGATGGCTGTCCCGGCAATGCTACAAACTTTCAGGTCCAAGTCCTTTGCAGGAAAGGGAGTCTACTGCCCAAGAGCTTGCTCAAAAGTCCCAGAGCTATACAAAAATTAGCCGGGTGTGGTGATGCGTGCCTGTAGTCCCAGCTACTCGGGAGGCTGAGGTGAGAGAATCGCTTGAACCCGGTAGGCAGAGGTTGCAGTGAGCCAAGATTGCTCCACTGCACTCCAGCCTGGTGACAGAGTGAGACTCTGTCTCAAAAAAAAAAAAAAAAAGTCCCAGAGCTGCACCCCATTGGTTGTGATGGCTGTGATGAGCTCAGCTTGGCCTGCATCATCCCTGAACTGTCACTGTTGATTACAAAATGCACACAGGCCTGGGGCATGAGATACCCTTCAAGCTTGGAGGGGGCAGAATGTCAACCCCATTGGAATGGCCTGGAGAGGGGGACTGTCCCTGGACAGAGGTGAGGGGTTCTGAGCCGTCAAAGCCCATGAAGTGGTTGTTAAGGTGAGTCCCTGGGGGCTGGGGCTGGCCAAGTGTGCCAGGCACAGGGGAAGTTCATGCTCTAAGTCCTTGGTGAGTGTAATGCCAGTTTCCCTGCATCAAACTTCTAGAGCATGACTCACTCTGGGGCCCAAAGTTGCTTTCCTGGACTTACGACCCCCACCGCCAGGACCATCCTGCTCTACATGAGACCTTGCAGACTCCCACCCGCTTAGGACCTCTGCTTAAAGGCAGTAGCAGTGCTTAGTGGAATTTTCCTCTAGCTTCAGGGTTTCTTACTGTGAGCAGGAAGGAGGCCTGTGAGTAGCTGGGCAGATGCCACCATCTCACATTGACACCCCTTTCTATGCCCTAAAATGAGGCGTGGTCTTTAGCTGAGCACATCTGCATAGTTCCAGTAACATTTATGTTACCTGAGTGGATCCCATTTTCTTTTTTCTACAGATGAAAACTTTTCTTTTCTTTCTTTTGAGATGGGGTCTCACTGTGTTGCCCAGGCTGGAGAGCAGTGGCACAATCTCAGCTCACTGCAACCTCCGCCTCCCAGGTTCAAGCAATTGTCCTGCCCCAACCTCCAGAGTAGCTGGGATTACAAGCACGTACCATCATGCCCGGCTAATATTTTTGTATTTTTAGTAGAGAAGTTTCACCATGCTGGCCAAACTGGTCTTGAACTCCCGATCTTCTGATCCATCTGCCTCGGGCTCCCAAAATGCTGGGATTACAGGCATGAGCCACTGCACCCAGCCTATAGATGAAAACTTTTTACAGACAAACCAAACTGAGGTTCAGAGAAATCAAGTCACTTGCCCAAGGTCACGCAGCTCACCAGGACCAGAGCATGGTCTGTCTGCCTCCACTCATGCCCAGTGCTCTCCCCGAAGTCCGCTCTGGCCTCCCAGCTGGTGGAGGAAAGGAGGGCAGTGTGTGTGGGCCAGCAGTCTCTTAGCTGCCGCCTGCCAGGAGACGAGCATTCAGCTGTTAGCTTCGCTGGTGATATTTCATTAGTTCACACTATTTCCACCTGCTGTGACTGGGAACAGGATACAGAGTTCCTCACGTCCAGGGCCCCGGCAGGCTGGGTAGACATCGCAGGATCTAATGATATCTATGAGATCAGCCCTGTGGGATGATGCATATTAACTCAAAGGAATCTCGGTGACATTCCTGACAGCCAGTTCTCGAGCCTGTGGCCTTGTTTCCCCTTGCTCCCCTCACTCACGGTTAAGCACAATTTTCCCCCTGGAAGACAGTGGCCACTGGGAAGGCAGTCCTGAGGATGGTAGGGGCACGCAGACAGATGGCCCTGGGTGCCTGCCCCGGCTCCACCCACTTCCCCACTGTGTGACTCTGAGCCAGTCAGTTCGCCTCTCTGGGCCTCAGTTTTTCCATCTGTAAAATGGAGCTAAAGAGGAAGCCGTAGTGAATACTAAATGAGATCGTGTCCAAGAAAGTCTACAAAATCTGACACCAACAGTAATGGGGGTTTGCCGTTGTGAGGAGCTGCCCTTGATCCTGGCCTGCCCCTGAATGAGAGGACCCAGAATCGCTTTATGGATAGAAACCTGGAGAACCAGCTTTGCCCACCTTTGAAAATCGCTGCCTCGCCAGGAAGGTCACCAAGACCAGGACCCAGTGTCCTTGCTGGGGAGATCAGGAGCCACTCGGAAGGGAGGAAGGGGAGATACAGAAAATTGAACCTGGAAGGGGCTGGGGCTGGAGGCTCAGACCCACTGTGGTCTGGAAGGGCCTAGGGCTCTGGGAAGAGGGTGGCTTAGGGCTCAAGAGGCTGGGTTGGACAGAACTCTCGGCCACCTGGATTTATGCTCTTCCCTGGAAGACTCCATCCCATCCCAGTGGTGCCCAGAGGAACCCCAGGACAGAGTAGACTGATCCTTGATGGAGGTGTATGTCTGTGCATGCCTGCATCTCTGTGGTGTGTCTGTGTGTGGTGTGTGTGTATGGTGTGTGTGTGGGGTGTCTGTGTGTCTGTGTGTGTGTATGTGGTGTGGGTGTGTGATGTGTATGTGGTGTGTATTTGGGGTGTGTGTGTGTGTGTGTCTGTGTGGCGTAAGTGTGTGATGTGTCTGTATGTGGTGTGTGTGTGGTGTGTCTGTGTGTATGGTGTGTGTGATGTGGATGTGTAGTGCATGTGTGGGGTGTGTGTGTGTGGTGTAAGTGTGTGTGGTATGTCTGTGTGGTGTGTGAGGGATGTGTGTGTGTGGTGTGTCTGTGTGTGGGATGTGTGGGATGTGTGTGGTGTGTCTGTGTGTGGCATGTGTGGGGTACGTGTATATGGCATGGCGGGGGATGTGTGTGATATGTCTGTGTATGGTGTATGTGGTGTGTGTGGTGTGTTGGATATGTGTGGGGTATATGTGTGTGGTATATGTGTGTGGTGTGTCTATGTGTGGTGTGTGGGGGAGCGTATGCCTGTGGTGTGTGTTATGTCTGTGTTATGTGTGTAGTGTGTGTGTGTCTGTGTGGGGTGTGTGTGTGGTGTGCATCTTTGTGTTTGTATGGCATGTCTGTGTGTATAGGGTGTGTGTCTGTGTGGGTTTCTGTGTGGTGTGTTGGTGTGTAAGGTGTGTGGTGTATACATGTGTACTGGTGTATGGTATGTCTATGTATGGTGTGTTTGCATATGTATTGAGGGGAAAGATGATGAGTTTGCGTGTGTGTGTGTGTGTGTGTGTGTGTCTGTGTGTGTCTTAGAGACAGGGTGCAGTGGCATGATCATAGCTCACTGCAGCCTTGACTTCCCAACCTCATGTGATCCTTCCACCTTGGCCTCCCAAAGCACTGGGATTACAGGCATGAGCCACTGCACCTGGCCTCCATGTGTCTTTTGGGGACTCCCATCCAGTGCTCTTCCCTGGCTCTTGGGAGGGCCAGTGGCTGACCCTGTAGAGGCATCTGACAACCCATGTGTGTCCTCTTCAGCATCCAGCTTCTTTGCGTCAAAATCAGGCGAGTTCTAGTGCTCTGAACTCTCCCATAGCAAAGGGGGAAAATCAAGGGCTCACCTTTCACAACTTGTCTACACCCTGGTGCTATGGGCTGGCTTTGTGCCCCCAAAATCCCTGTGTTGAAGCCCTTCACCCCCAGTACCTCAGAATGAGATTGCATCTAGAGACAGGATCTTTACAAAAGCGATTAAATGATTAAATTAAAATGAGATCTTTAGAATGGGTCCTAATCCAATATGGCTTGTGTCCTTACAAGCAGAGGAGATGAGGACACAGACATGCACAGTGGGGAGAAGCCATCTACAGCCAAAGAGAGGCTTCAGAAGAAAACACCTTGATCCCAGACTTCCGGCCTTGAGAAGGGTAACGGGATACATCTCTGTTACTCAGTCCCCCACCCAAGCTAGCTAATACGCACGCTAGGCAATAGAAAGAGCCTGCTGAGGGCGCTCGAGGCACAGGGTTTCCATTCCCGTGATCACAACGCAGATGCAGCTTTGAATTCCCGACCTCATGGGATCCTTCCACCTTCGCTTCCCAAAGCTTTGGAATTACATGGGCTCATGGAAACTCTCAAAATCCTTTGAAATGGTGACATTTCCTTTCTCTTAAAAATTTTATTATAAATATGACATGTACTCTTTAAAGAAACAATAGAAAGTAGAGGAGCTACATAGGGCCGGGGGTGGGGGGGCGTGTCATCAGTAATCTCTTGCTACCCAAATACAGCCATGGTTATCATTGATTTCAGAAGTGTTCTGCCCTCTCACTTCTACTTGACCATCTTACCTGCTGATCACCCTTCATTTTGTAACATGTCACCTCTTACCAGAAGTCCTCCTTGGTTTTTTCCCCCTGACCTCATACCCCTCCTAGAACTCTGCATTTGCCTTGATAATGGCCTCCTGTTATTCTACTTGTTCTCTCTGTGTTTCCAGTTGCTGGGAGTTTGAAGCACCACAACAGCATTCAGCTTCTTTCCAGGACAGACTCCAAGGAGAATAAATCAAATGGGGATGGTTTTATTTTTGGCTCTGTGTGTACAGTGTTTGTTCTCTTAAGACATTCCTGGATTCCTACTTACAGTGCTGTCGAAATCCACCGATTCACCTGCACTTTAGAGGCACCTGCTGGTGTGGAATTAGTCTTCCAGGAACTGCGGCCTTCCCTGGGAGCGAGAGCCTCCTGTCCCCGCGAATCTCAATTCCTGATCCAAAATGGCAGCCCATATTGCGATAAGGGAGGGTGCTCTGGGGAGCAGGGAACCAGGCGTTTGAAACCAGCTGAGCAAATCTGGAATGTATGGTGGCTATCTGCCTCTGAGTTCCTTCAGCCACTAGGGGGATGCTTCGTGTTGGTACCAATATAAAGGCCTCAGGTAATACGGCGGATGTCTTTTAAGGACATTGCTGAACTAGTTTTTCTTATTAAATATTTATTGCTTTCATCCTGATTCTGGGTCAAATTTGACTGAGAAAAAAATGTTTTTCAATTCAGAGGCTGAATCAGTTTGAAAACCCAATAGTTCCCATTTTGTTTCAATACCACAGACTAACCCACAGCTCATGTTGGGGTTTAGGACCAAGGTTTGCAGAATGGCAATGGCTGAGAATTGAGAAATAAACACAAGCACCGATTGAGGCAGAGAGGAAAGGAACTGAGGTGGCAGGATGGCCCTCCCCCTTTCCTTCCTCCTTCTCCTCCTCCTCCTCCTTGTCCTCCTCCCCCCACCGCTGTCTCTCTCCTCCTTTGTTCCTTTCCTTCCTTTCTCCTTGTCTCATCTGTCTTTTCCCCAAGTCTCAATCACGAGTGCTTGGTCTCACAGGTCTACAGGATTAGAAAGCCCTTAGTCACCAATCCAACCATCTAAAGGTTTTCCCTTGTATTACTTTTTAAATTATGGTAAAAGAAACACACAAAATTCACCATCTTAACCATTTGTAAGTGCAGAATTCAGTCCTGTTAGGTATATTCACATTGTCAAGCATTGCATATTACAGATGGGAACCCTGAGGCTCAGAGAGAGCATACGATGTCCAAGAAAAATGGCAGAGGAGGGACTCACCCGGGTCTGTGGATCTGACTTCCGGGCCCTCAAAGGAGGGCAGGACGTGTCTCAAGGGATGAGGAAAGGTAGAAGGGAGAGAGACAAGGCATGCGCAGGGAATGCTGTGTTGACTTCAGGCCACAGTGTGAGCTCTGCTCTCTCCTCCTCAACTAGAAAATGTGTAAAATATTAAATTATGCTCAGTGAAAGAAGCCTGACCCAAGAGGTCACATAGCGTATGTGTATGAACTATCCAGACAAGGTCAAACTGGAGACAGAAAGCAGGTAGGTGGTTGCCAGGGGCTGGAGGGAAGGAGGAATAGGGAGTAATTGCTCAGTGGGTTTTACTGGACCCAGGTCAGTGTGGCATCAAGGGATCAAGGAGGGCTTCTGGGAAGAGGTGATGCTCAGGCCTCTTTGATTCCTTCTCCCTGCTTGCACACCACTCTCATGTTCACCTGTGTTGACTATGGTCATTGCCATGGAGCAACTTATCCATGGAATTGTCTGCTCCCAACCTGACTACGAGCTTGTTGAGGTCAACTGTTTAATGAATATTGAGGTCAATTGCATGATGGGGTGATAAAAATGTTTGGGAACCAGATAGAGGTGGTGGTTGTACAACGTTTGCACACTCTGAACTCTGAAGGCATCAGATGCATTGTCTACTTTAAAGCGGTTCACTTTATGTTACATGAATTTCATTTCAATTAAAAACATCTCCCATTCTCCCCACAAGATCCTTAATGAATCTGATAGATGACAGCATATCAGATGACTGTGACTTTTACTGATTGTATTAGTCCTTTCTCACACCGCTATAAAGACATACCTGAGACTGGGTGATTTATAAATAAAAGAGGTTTAATCAGCTCATGGTTCTGCAGGTGGTACAGGCTTCTGTTTCTGGGGACGCCTCAGGAAGCTTACAATCATGGCGGAAGGGTGAAGGGGCAGCCAGCATGCCTTACATGGCAGGAGCAGGAGGAAGGGGTGGGAGGTGCCGCATTCCTTTAAATAACCCACCATCCAACTACCAACCTGAGGAATCCTTAGAGATAGTCTCCCATTGAAGACTGAGGTTTAGGATGGTTTTTCCATGGCAATAGATCCTTGAACTACACCTAACAGTTTCTCTTTAGGGTTGGGGATCATAGTACCCCAAAAGCTCTCTCTAAAGTACAACCTGCAAACTTCGTCTTCTCTACTTCTTCAACTTTAACCCTTTTGTACCTTCCGAGCATGAAAAGTCAAGAGCCACTAACCTGTTTTCCTTTTTTTACACCTTCTCCTTTGCAAGTCCAACATGAAGGGTGTAGAGCAGGGCTTGGCAAACTATAGTCTGTGGCCAAATGAGCCATGGCCCACAAAACCTGTTTACTGTCTGTCTCTTTAAGAAAAAGTGTCCAGTTTGAAATATGATGCAGGCAACAGTGTCTGATGGGCCAGGCTCATGTCACCTGCTCATCTCTATCAGTCTGCATGGACTCAGTTGTGCTGCAGTAACAAACAATCCCCCAAGTTTCAGGGACTAGAATATCACTTTGGAATGTGAGAACAGGTGGCAGCTCTTATCTTAGACCCTCAGCTAAAACCTAGGTGGAAATACTTGCATTTTAACAGACTGTTACAGATGTTTGATGAGTAGAGCATTCCATGGCCAAATACATTTAAGAAGTGCACAATGGATCACACCTGTAATCCCAGCACTTTGGGAGGCTGAGGCGGGCAGATTACCTGAGGTCAGGAGTTTGAGTCCAGGCTGGCCAAATGGTGAAACCTGTCTGTACTAAAAATACAAGAATTAGCCAGGCATGGTAGTGTGCCCCTGTAATCCCAGCTACTCAAGAGGCTGAGGCAGGAGAATCGCTTCTACCCATGAGGCAGAGGTTGCAGTGAGCTAAGATTGCACCACTGCACTCTAGCCTGGGTGATAGAGCCAGGCTCCCTCAAAAAAAGAAGAGAGAGAGAGAGAGAGAGAGAGAGAGAGAGAGAGAGAGAGAGAGAGAGAGAAATACACAGTGGAAAAATAAAAGGCAAACAAGATTCTTTCATCGCATTGCAGTCTCCTCTCCAAGGGGGGAAGAAAACGGTCTGTAATGTGCTATTGTCCTGTATCTCCTGGACCCTTTCCGCGGGAGCACCTCCCATGACACTTGAGGAACTCTTGTTGCTAGATGCAGGATGGTGGACATTGAGAGAGGCACCTGAGGCCAGGCAGAGTTTCTCCATCCTGTGTCTTCATCCTAGCCTTTTTGCCCTCCTTCTTCCTTAGCGTTATCTGGCTGACTGCTCATCTGGCCATAAACCCTTTTGTTCCTATAGGACATGAGAAATGTACAGTTCTCGGGGGGAGATGAGGAGGGGAGCTGGGGATTTTGCTTTTGAAGGATGCAAGGAAAGGACAAAGTTGAATCCAGTGATCTTTCCTTCTTGTCACCATCAAAGCTATGATTTGCCACTTAGCCCCTCTTGGAACAGTTTCATGGTTTGCTGGAGTTACTTCTGAGCAGATTTCTTTATGATCAGAAGGAATATTTTATACCAGGAGGAAATTAATCTGCTCAGCCTTCCTGCACATTCCTTTGACATGGCAGCTTCCTCTATTGAGGGCTGTTTTAACCTCTAGCTTCCCCCTTTGATATATTCAGAAGGCCTCAAAAATGCTGAGCCATCATCCTCATTCCTGATGGCTTTGCTTTCATATTTGCCATCATTCTGGGAACTAAAAAAGAATTAAATTGCGGTGGAAATGGTCACAGAATGCTCTTTTCTCTTTGGAAAGCTAATGTTAATTTAGTGGGAGATTATGCAGGAAGCTTAAAGAATCTGTTCAAAGAAACATTGAGTTGATTTTCTAATTGACCACCAAGTTGCATTTACGTGTGTGACATCTGCAGATGTGCCAATAGTAGGACTACACACATAAAGCTTTAGTGATTTGGGGACTGGCAAAAAAGCAGTATTTTTTCTGATTGGCATCATTTCCACCTCCAATTTACTGGAACCCTGCAAATGACCAAGATGCCTTTTCAGTGATGTCTACTGCGCTATATGTTCAAGAAACATAAAATTGAGAGCTTTGGCCATGGTTGTGTATGTGCATCATCTGTGATCCAAGTGGAATTTAATGGTGGAATTTGGGGCTTAACAGTGGAATCATGGGGGTGATATTCAGGCCTCAGGGCACTTACTCCACAGAAATGAGTGATGGGGCCTGTGTTAGTCCATTTTCACACTGCTGATAAAGACATATCTAAGACTGAACAATTTACAAAAGAAAGAGGTTTACTGGACTCACAGTTCTGCATGGCTGGGAGGCCTCAGAATCATGGTGGAAGGTGAAAGGCATGTCTAATATGGCAGCAGAAAAGAGAAGAGAACTTTTGCAGAGAAGCTCCCCTTTATAAAACCATCAGATCTCCTAAGACTTATTCACTATCATGAGAATAGCAGGGGAAAGATGGGCCCCCATGTTTCAATTATCTCTCACAGGGCCTCTCCCACAACACCACATGGGAATTATAGGAGCTGCAATTCAAGATGAGATTTGGGTGAGGACACGGTCAAAGCGTATCAGGGCCTATTCCTATGGAGCAGACTGTGTGTGTGTGTGTGTGTGTGTGTGTGTGTATGTGTGTGTGTGTGTGTGTGTGTGTGTGTGTGTGTAAGCTTGTCAAGTCAGCAAGTGGTCAGTCTCCTCCTGGGCTGGTTCCCGCCTGTCTTCAATACCACCCAGGTGGCGTGCATGTCTCATGGCTATTGCGCTGCCTGAACCTGTGTGATTGGAGCGGGAGCTGGCATTTCTCCAGCCCCTGTTGTCCGCCAGGTGTTTTGTGGTGCTTTCTAATTGTTCCTCCCGGGAGTCTCCTTGCAAGCTGGCACCGGGCTGCACTTTTGGCCCAGCCTCGATGTGCTGGCCAGTTCAGCTTGGGAGCCTTCAGCACTGAGGGCCAGCCCCAGTCTGTGGTGTCTGCACAGGACGGCCAGTCCCTGCCAATCCGACAGGTCCTCGGAGGCCAGGCTGAGCAGCTGGGGCCTCGTAGCAGGACACGGGGTCACAGCTGGACCCAAGAAGAGAGTCTGCTGGGCCTGAGTGTCCAGGTGTGAGGGAAGGGCTTCCTCCCTCCAGAGGACAGGGATGCAGGTTCCAGCCAGGCAGACCTTCCTTCCTGCTTTGTGACTGTGTCCAGAGCAGGGAGAGTCTCATCCACATCCCCAGTATGTGACAGGAGCAGCACGGGGCACACCTGCTCTGCTCACTTGAGGGATGCCCAGGAGCTGCTCTGGGGTGCCTGAAGCCTTGCTATCACAGCCGGCATGTGGCCACCATCAGTCCTTTTTTTGTTGTTCTTTTTTCTTTTTTGAGATACAGGCTCACTCTGTCGACCAGGCTGGAGTGCAGTGGTACGATCTCGGCTCACTGCAACCTCTGCCTCCCAGGTTCAAGAGATTCTCCTGCCTCAGCCTCCCAAGTAGCTGGGACTACAGGCGTGCACCCCAACGCCTGGCTATTTTTTTTTTTTAATTTTTGGTAGAAGCGGGGTTTCGCCATGTTGGCAAGGCTGATCTTGAACTCCTGACCTCAGGTGATCCACCTGCCTCAGCCCCTCAGAGTGCTGGGATTACAGGTGTCAGTCACCGCACACGGCCTATCAGTTCTCTTGTACTGTCAACCCACCTCTGACCTTTCCTGTGCCTAGGCTGCCATAGAGGATAAATGTAAACCAAACACTTCAGATGGAAAACACATCACTCTTCTCCCAGTTCTTCCTCGAAGTGCTTCCCTTAGCACATGGAAGAGAATACCAGCCTCCTCCCACGACCTGCCCCACCTCACTTTTCACCCAGCCCTTCCTCCTTTACTGCCGATGCTGATGGCCCCGCTGGTCCTAGAACATGCCTTGGAGTCTTCTACCCCGGATACCCACATGGCTGTCTCTAGGACCTCATTCCAGTCTCTGCACAAATGTCACCTCATCAGAGAGGCCTTCCCTGGCCACCATGGCCAAAGACATCCAGCCCTTCCCTCACTTGTCTCTCTCTCTCTCTCTCTCTCTCTCTCTATCTGCTTCCTTTGCTTCGACATTCTCTTGCTGCTTGACTGTGGATTATACATTCCTTTGTTTCTCATTTTTCTCCCTCACGAGAAAGAAAATCTCAGGTGTTTCCTCACTGCCACAACAGTGCCTGGCAATAATTGAGTCCTCAGTAAATATCTGTGGAATGAATGAATGAATCTTTGCAATGATGGAAGTAACTCAGTACACACATGGTACCACAGTGGCGGGACCCTAGCGCTTCTAAGTGAAGGGAGATGCTGCCGTGACCAGATTCCAGGAGGGAAGGGAGAGCGTGACCCCCAGCCCTCAGGACAGATGGGGAGTGGCTGCTCCCACCACGGCTCGCCGAGGTGCATCTGATACACCGTGTTTGCCACTCCAAAGTTTAATTTAGCTGATGTCTTGGCTGCAAACAACAGCTGGTAAATTTAGTTGGGGGATTAAGAAACATATAAGATGCATAGCTCCTTAAAAGGAGCTGGATATCGGGGGAAAACCAAAGCTGGGCGCATCCCGAAGTTGGCTATGAAAGGCAAGGCAGCCGCCCTCTCGGAGCAGGCTGAGGGGCTGTGTTTGCTGAATCTTCCAAGGGGCGGCATCCCTGCATGGAGGTGGCGGAGGGCGAGCCCAGACACATCCAGTGGCTGCCGTGTCGCTGAGCAACCCAGGGAAATTCCTTCAACCTGCTGGCAAGGATAGAGA
This sequence comes from Plecturocebus donacophilus, assembly GCA_004027715.1. Lineage (NCBI taxonomy): Eukaryota > Metazoa > Chordata > Mammalia > Primates > Pitheciidae > Plecturocebus > Plecturocebus donacophilus. Next base: position 51,067 of record PVKP010001887.1, read on the forward strand.
CAGCTCAGAAGACATGAGTCTGCCCAGAAACCATAAACAAATAGATTGACAAGCATTACTGCAGCAAATGTAAAACTTGTGTGAGACAAAAAAAAAAAAAAAATACCATAGACCAAGTTCAAAGCAAACAACAAAATGGCCAAAAAATGCTTTCAGACAAGTGCTAGGAAAAGGACCAATGCTGTTGATTTGCTAAGAGCTCATAATCAATAAGAAAAAGATAAACAGTCCAGGAGAAAAGAGGGGGCTAAGGTGTAGACAGGAGGGTGATAGGGAAAGAAATACAAATGGCCAATAAATGCATGAAAATATGCTCAGCCTCCTCTGCCTTCAGAGAAATATAAACCAAAATCAGGTACTTTTTTTTTAAACTTATCAGATGGTCATTTTTTTTTTTTTTTTTTGAGACAGAATCTCGCTCTGCCAACCAGGCTGGAGTGCAGTGGCTCGATCTTGGCTCACTGCCACCTCTGCCTCCCGGATTCAAACGATTCTCCTGTCTCAGCCTCCTGAGTAGCTGGGATTACAGGCGTGTGCCACCACACCCGGCTACTTTTTGTATTTTTAGTAGAGACGGGGTTTCATCATGTTGGTCAGGCTGGTCTCGAACTCCTAACTTCATGATCCACCCGCCTTGGCCTCCCAAAGTGCTGGGATTACAGGATTTAAGTACTGTTGTATTCAGTGATGGCAATGAATTAAGACAATGCAAACTTCTATTTTAGGAGGGAAGTTTTGTGATTTACATCCAAATTAAAAATGCACATGAGGATGGATGTGGTGGCTCATGCTGGTAATCCCAGCACTTTGAGAGGCCAAGGTGGATGGATTGCTTTAGGTCAGGAGTTCAAGACCAGCCCGGTCGACATGGCAAAACCCCATCGCTACTAAAAATACAAAAATTAGCTGCGCATGGTGGCAGGCGCCTGTCATCCCATCTACTTGGGAGGCTGAGGCAGGAGAATTGCTTGAACCTGGGAGGCAGAGGTTGCAGCAAGCTGAGATCTCACCACTGCACTCCAGCCTGGGTGACAGAGCAAGACTCTGTCTCAAAAAACAAAAATAAAAACATGCTCTTTGACCTAGCAATTTCACCACAAGGTGGTAAGCCTCCAAATATTCTTTTACTTTTAATATATGACTTTATTATATGAATAAACATATGAATATCCTCTCAAAGGAATGTTCATTTCAGAATACAAGCACACCTCATTTGATTGGGTTCTGCTTTCTTGCACTTTGCAGATACTGCGTTTTTCACAAATTGAAGGTTTGTGGAAACCTTGCATACAGGAACTCTATCAGTGCCATTTTTCCAAAAATGTGTGATCACCTTATGTCTCTGTGTCACATTTTGACAATTCTTGCAATATTTCCAGCTTTTTCATTATTATTATCATTATTATTTTGTTTGTTTGTTTTGAGATGGAGTTTTGCTCTTGTTGCCCAACCTGGAGTATAATGGCACAATCTCAGCTCACTGCAACTTCCACCTCCCTGGTTCAAGAGATTCCCCTGCCTCAGCCTCCTGAGTAGCTGGGATGACAGGCACCTGCCACCACGCCCAGGTAATTTTGTATTTTTAGTAGAGATGGGGTTTCTCCATGTTGGTCAGGCTGGTCTCGAACTCCCGACCTCAGGTGATCTGCCCGTCTTGGCCTCCCAAAGTGCTGGGATTACAGGCGTGAGCCACTGCGCCCGGCCTGTTCATTATTATTATATCTGTTATGGTGATTTGTGATCAGTGATCATCGTTGATGTCACTATTGTAATTGCCATGAGCCATGACTATGTAAGGTGTTAAGCTTAATCAATAACATTGCGTGTGTTCTCACTGCTCCATGGAGTGGTCATTCCCCGTCTCTCTTGCTATTCCCTGAAACACAAAGGTATTGAAATTACACTTCAATAACCCTAAAATGGCCTCGAAGTGTTCAAGTGAAAGGAAAAGGCCTCCCTCTTACTTTAAATCAAAAGCTAGGAATGATTAAACTTGGTGAGAAAGGCACGCCAAAAGCTAAGAGAGGTCGAAAGTTAGGCACCAAACAGTTGGGTAAGTGGTGAATGCAAAGGAAAAGTTCTTGAAGGAAATTAAAAGTTCTACCCCAGTGAACACATGAATGATAAGAAAGTGAAACAGCCTTATTGACGATATGGAGAAAGTTTGAGCGATCGATAGAAAGTCAAACAAGCTACAACATTGCCTTAAGCCAGAGCCCAATCCAGAGCAAGGCCCTACCTCTCTTCAATTCTGTGAAGGCTGAGAGAGGTAAGGAAGATGCAGAAGAAAAGCTGGAAGGCAACAGAGCAGTAACGCATGAGGTTTAAGGAAAGAAGCTGTCTCCATAACATAAAAGTGCAAGGTGAAGCAGCACGGGCGGAGGGAGAAGCCGCAGCATGTTATCCAGAATATCTGGCTAAGATCACGGATGAAAGTGGCTACACTGAGTAAGATACTTTCCATGTGGATGAAACAGCCTTCTGTTGGAAGAAGATACCATCTAGGACTTTCATAGCTAGAGAGGGGAAGGCAATGCCTGGTTTCAAAGCTTCAAAGCACAGGCTGACTCTCTTGTTAGGGGCCAGTGCAGCTGGTGACTTTAAGTTGAAGCCAATGCTGATTTACCACTCTGAAAATTCCAGGGCCCTTAAGAATGATGCTGAATCTACTCTACCAGTGCTCTATAAATGGAACAATTAAGCCTAGATGCAGTACATCGGTTTACAGCATAGTTTGCTGACACTCCAAACTCACTGTTGAGACCTATTGCTCAGAAAAAAGATTCCCTTGAAAATATTACTGCTTATTGATAATGTGCCTGGTTACCCAAGGGCTCTGATGGAGTACCAGGAGATTAATGTTGTTTTCATGCCTGCTAACACAACCATTCTGCAGCCCATGAATCAAGGAGCAATTTCAACTTTCAAGTCTTATTATTTAAGAAACACATTTCACAAGGCTTCAGCTTCCATAGACAGTGATTCCTCTGATGGATTTGGGCAAAATAAATTGAAAACCTTCTGGAAAAGATTCACTGTTCTAAATGCTATACAATACATTTTTGATTCACGGGAGGAGGCCAAAATATCAACATTACAGGAGTTTGGAAGAAGTTGATGCCAGCCCTCACGGATGACCTTGAGGAGTTCAAGACTACAGTGCGGGAAGGAACTGCAGATGTGGTAGAAATAGCAAGAGAAGTAGAATTAGAAGTGAAGCCCGAACACGTGACTGCATTGCTGCAATCTCATGATTCAACTTGAATGGATGGGAAGTTGCTTTTTTATGGATGATCAAAGAAAGTGGTTTCTTGAGATGAAATCTGCTCCCATGGAGGTGCTGTGAATATTGTTGCAATGATAACGAAGGATGTAGACTATTCCATAAGCTTCATCAATAAAGCAGCAGCAGGGTTTGAGAGGACTGATTCCAATTTTGAAAGAAGTTCTACTGTGGGCAGAATGATATCCAACAGCATCCCATGGTGCAGAGAAATCTTTCTTCCAAACTCCTGTTAATGTTGACATTTCGTCTTGCTTGGTGACGATGATGACGGTGGTAACTATCACGGTGACGATGATGGTAGTGGTGGTGGTGATGAGGATGGTGATGGTGGTACTGATCATGGTGATGACAGAGGAGAAAGAAAAAGACCAGGGCCAGAGGAGGGACCAACACAAGAGTGAAAAGGAGGGAAAAACCAACCGGAAGCTATGGTGTGCCAGGCAGTTAACATTCAATTCTTTTAATTATGCCATGAGACATACAGTAGCCATCCCCATCTGAATTTTATGATGGAGCAAACAGAGGTCAATGTTGTGACTTGTCTGAGGTCTCCCAACATGCAACGGTAGAGCCAACATTTGAACATTCAGCTCTGAAGATTTCTTTCTAGTTCCATGCCTTCTCATAGTGCCCAGCACAGTATTTGGTACATAGTAAGTGCTCTCATAATTTATTTCCAAAAGAGTTTGTACCTCAAAGTTATGCTTTGGGAGTTGCTGCAAGATTTGTGGCCTATTTTTTCGGGTGTCCCCAGAGTATGCTGGTTATTAAGCTGTCATCTCATAGAAGCCCCCCATTCACCCTCCCCTTTTCAGCTCCTGGTCTAAGGCTGGGATGCTGCAAACCCATTTCTACACTGCCAGCTGCCTCCTGTGAGGTCCTGCCACTGGTGGGTGCTAGAGGGAGCCTGCGAGGCTGGAGGAGAAGAGACTTGTGCTTTCCTTTCCACTTGCCCATCCCCTGAGCATCCTCTCAGCCTCACTTATTCACCCCAGCACTGGCCCCTCACCCTGGCAGCAGCACTTGGTTGCCACCTCCAGTTTTTCCCAGAATCCTCCAAATCAGTCCCACCACAGTCCCTCAAGATCTCAGGATCAACTGGCCAGTGTCCGCTCCTCAGCCATCCATGTCCCAGCTTGAGGAGTCTCTTTTTGGAGCTTCTGGGTTCTGTTCACCACCATCTTTCCCCTCTGTTCTGACAGCCCTGAAGCAAAGCTCCTTCCTGAAGTTACTGTCTCTAGGCATCTCAGTTAATTCTCCTGTTGCTTTTTCTGTCCCCGGAAACCTGTCTGACCGATTCCCTATAGTAAATTCCCTCTGTTAAAGTAACTGGTGTGTGTGCTTTCTGGTTTTGACTGGACCCTGACTGATGCATGAGGTCAATTTGATTTGGACAGGACAGCTAGACTTCCTTTCTAGTTGTAGCTAGAAAGTTCTCAGTCTTGGGAAGGAGGGGAGAGAGAGAGAGAGAGAGAGAGAGAGGGAGAGAGAAAGAGAGAGAGAGAAAGAGAGAGAGAGAGAGAGAATATCAGACTAACACAATTTCACATCAGAAGTAAGGCTTGGCCATGAATAAATAAATGGATTTTACAACTTACCTAGCTGTCTCTGTCTTCTTGGTTTTACTTCCTGCTTTACAATCCTGGCAGGCAAGGGTGTGAGTGCAATGAACCGAGTCCTGGGAGTCTGGACTTCACCCCTTTCAGCATCTTCACTCTGGTCTCAAGGACCAGAGAGGGTCACTGCTATCCCTTTAATGTTCTGGCCCAACCGGGGCCAAAACTCTTTCCTGGATTTATTCTTAGAATATCAAAGTCAGACTGAAACTGTCAAAGCGTTTTACTAAACGCTAAGGAAAAACAACTAAGCAAATGCAAAGAGGGCATGGATGTGAGCAAGTCTTGCTTAGTGCTTGGAGCCTGTTTGCGGCCTGTCCTTCAAGAGAATCCACAGAAACACGGCTTTCCTGGTCTGTCACTGACCAGTTCCTGGGCTGCTTCCCTGAGAACAGTGCCATCTGCCACCTATTCCCATGGCTGTCTGCTTGGCTCCCTGATCCTATTAGTGCTGAGAGTGGTGAGTTAATGCATTTATTAATTCATGTATTAATTCATTTAACCACCCTATTAGATAGGCGCTCCTCTTAGCCCCATTTTACCGATGAACAAAACTGAGCCGCAGAGAGGCTAAGTAACTTTCCTAAAGTCGCTTAGCTGGTAAACAGCACGCTGGAATTTGAACTCAATTAATCTGGATCCAGAGCCTTCCTCTGATCGAACCTCTCAGTCTTTTCTCAGGGACATCCCTCCTCTCCAGGTGGCTCACTCCGCAGGGGCATGGCCTCATTCTTGCATACTTCCTTCGGCTGGAAGCTTATTCCTTCAAAAGGCAGCTTGGATTATTAGAAAATTCTTTATATTCAGCCTGCATTTCCTTTCTAGTTGCTTTGAGCCCCATTCGTGGGATTTCCCCTTCAAGACACAGAATAAATGTACATTTCTTCAAAGCCAATATGTGTCTCTTTCTGAGTTCTCCCCTCTTCTCACATTGACTATGTTCATCTGACTCTACTGTCTTCTAGTACCAATCCAAAATTATGCCTTGCGAGTTGCTGCAAGGTTTGTAGCCTATTTCTTTGGAAGTCCCCAGAGTGTGCTGGTTATTCAGCTGTCCTATCATAAGCCCTCAATTCACCTCACCTGTTCAGCTCCCTGTCTAAGGCTAGGATTCTGGAAACCCATCACTGCCAGCTGCCTCCGGGACCGGTCACTTATACTCTTTGCCTTCGCTTCTTCATCGGTAAAGTGGAAATTGAATGAGTACACATCTCGCTGTGTATTTTATCTGAAAAGCCCCTGGAGCAGCGCTGAGCATGCAATATTGTTCTGCAACCTTAACCTGCCCGACTTTCCGAATGGGGAGGACTATTGAGGCTTGCCTGGCACCTGGTGGAGTTGTGTGGAACCAGCCACAGACCTGTGATTCTGCTTTCTGTCTGTGTATCTCCACTGTCCTCCTCCTCAGACCCTATCATCTTCCCTGAGCTCACCCTCAGCCCAATGACCAGTTTCTAGTCTTGCCCAGCTGCAACCTCTCTTCCCTTTAGCACCCATGGTGTTCTTGATAAAACACAAACCTCACCCATTTCAGATCCTTCCCGCACCTCTCCTGGCCTGCCTGATCAAGTTCAGACACCATGGCTTGACTTAGAAGGCCCTCTGGTCCGTCTGCTGCTGACCTCCCAGCCTCTCCTCTCCTGTTTCTCCCCTCCTGCTTCATCTTGAGCCAAACATAGCAACTCCTGGGTCCCTAAACCTTGCCTGACTTTGTGCTGTACCTGCTTTGCGTCTGATTCCCCAAGGCCTAGCACTGTGCCTGGCAGCCATCCGAGGCGCTGCAAACCTTGGCTGGTGTGTGCTCCAAATAGGATGATGTGGAGAAGCGGATGCTCTGTAAGCCACTGCTGCATCGGTGGTGGTTTACGCCATTATTTTTTCCAGGGGTCACAGTCAAAACGATTGTCTGATCCAAGAGCAGTGTCCAGGTGGCCCCCAGATGTGCTGAGCATTAACCCTTTAGGTGCTGGATGTGAGGAGGTTCTGGGTGTGCCGGGGGGGGAGGGGTGACGCCGGCACTGGGGGTGGGGTGGGCAATGCGTGGAACCAAGTGCTACAGATGCATGTCCACATTGTAACAACTGGTACACCTCCAAGGTTCTCTCCAGAAAGTGCTTTCTTCCCCTAGGGTCCCACTTCCTTCCCTTCTCACCCCAGCTTCCCCAGGCCTTGCCTTGTTGCTCTGCCAGCCACGCCAGCACAGCCCTCTCAGAAGGCTTTTATTTTGAAGCCTGCACAGGGGCTCCGGTGACCTGTTTTCCCCAGAGTTTGCCCACAGGGCTTGGAAAGCCTCCCTGACCACATGGCACTGTGAACACCAATCTGGCCTGGTTCTTTTTGCCTAAAGATCCCTCACCTCAGGCCCCCCAACTCTCAAGATGGGGACATGGAACGTGGAACCCATGGCATACACTAAATGAATAACATTGAATGGCATGTTAAATAATGGTTCACCACCTGACACCATCCAGATAAGCTTGCAGATTGGCTTAGCCTTTGAGAGGACAGGTTTAGAATTGAGAGCCCTCGGGCAGACGGGAGCCGGGTGACCTCGCACTGGGGGTCCTCATCCATCAGGTAGGATGATCACCTCCAAGCCGGAAATCCCCTCTCCTATGTGGCTGTCGCTTCGTGTTTTTCATGGCGCCCAGTGGGTTTGCTTATTGGTTGCCTATCGGGTCCATGGAAAGCCATCTTTGAATATGTGACAAGGCTGGAAATGTCTGCAAGGGAAGCAGCAGAAAGTGGCTGAGGTGACCCTTCCATGCGGGGACTCACTCTACAAGGGTGTATTCGTGTGAATACAGGCCTGGGCACAATGGGGTTGGGGGAACCACCTGCCCCAGGAATTTCAGCTGGGAAAGGAGAGGAATGAGGCTGGAGTCAGGATGGAGCACAGCTGGATGAGAGCGATATGGACTCGTTTTCTTAGCCACTGCAAGGCCGGGAGGGATGGGATGTGTGGGGTTTGTCATATCCAGGAAAGGCCTCCCCGGAGTTGGCATGGGTGACAAACCTCAGGACCAATGACAAGACCAGGTGCGCCCCTGTTGCAATTATTCAGGCAGGAGAGGAGGGAAGTCTGAATTGAAGCCCAGGCTGAAGGGATGGGGGAGGGGCAGTTGAAGGGTCCTTAAGGAGGTGAAATACATTCCTGACAGATTGGCTGTGGCAGGTGAAGGAGACAAGGGGGCCAAGGTGACTCCAGGTTTCTGGCTTCCGTAAATGGTGGAGACAGAGCTCAGGAGGAAGAGCCGCTGTGGAGGGAAAGGAACCACCAGCTTGGAGGGGCTAGGGGGATAGCTGGGGGGAGGAGGGGGCTCCAGGAGGCAGCTGCGACACATGGCCTGGTGCTCAAGGAGTGACTGCAGAGTCTTCCGTATGCAGATGGTAACAGAGTGCTCAGGAGTAAGGAAACCCCCACCCAGAGTGTGTGTAGGGGAGAAGGCGGCTGAGGATGGAGAGGCACCTGGGAGGAGCCCCGGTCTCAGAGGAGAAGGTGTGGGAGCAAGTGGTGCAGGGGTTGGGGGAGCAGAGACAGCATTGCCGGTGTTAGGTAATAGCAGAGGCCTGAGCTGCAGAAGGACCCCAGGTGAGGGCTGGGGATAGGGGTACCCTGAGGGCTGTGGCTCAGAGGCCACAGCTGGGAGCAGGTGGCCAAAGGGCCAGAAGTTGAAAAGACAGTTACATAACTACCAGGACTGTGTGTTACAAAGCTCTCTGGTTCCTGGCTGTGCAATTCTGAGAGAGTGGGGAACCCTGGGCAGTTGCGCCACACTGTGGGCGTGAGAGAGGGAAAGCTCTCCACCTAACGTAGAGGGTGGAGCTCACGAGGAGCGAGAGATACATTTATTTCAGTCACCTAGGCCCTGGCCTCACTTGGCAAGAGGGGAATGCCTGAGACAGGAAGCCAGTCCTACTGTGAGTCTACCCACTTGTTTTGTCTCCTTCTTCACTCTTGGCCTCCATCCTCCCCTCCTTTTCTCCCTCATTTCCTCCCACAAGTGCTTATTGGTCTTGTTTTGGACACCAGTGATTCATAGATGAATGTGATAAGGTTCTTCCACCCAAACCTGCCCATGGTATGGAATCTTTAGCAGGAGGGGGTGAGAAGTGAAGATGCCGACAGAGGCTGGAATTAAGGTGTCATCTCTAGCTGGGGAGAGTGCTGACCCCAGTCTTCAAGGGAAGTCTGCTCAGTTTTGAATCTCAGGTGATGCAAGGAATCGAATGGATGAAGAAAAGCCGTAAAATCATAGAGATGGGAGGAAAACGGGGAGAACGCATCAGATGAAGTCAAGTTGACATACAGGATGATGAGCAGGCAGAGGAAGGGAGGAAGACATGGTGCCCAGGTTGGAGGGTGGGTACGAGGTAGGCGAGGGGCTTCAGAGTGTTGCAGCGCAGAGGAGGGAGGAGAGGGCGTGTGGAAAGGGGAGGTTGGCATTCCTTTGTAGTTCATATTTGGAGGCATGACTAATTTTTGAATATGACCTCCTGCAGATGCTGGTTAGCCTGAAACCACCGCTTTCCTGCTGGCTGTAGATTTTTTCCCCTTTTGACGCCTTTAGGAAAGTCAAATTCCAACACGTCTGTGCTGGGCAAACTGGAGCCAGAGGAGCCCTCCTTTTCTGGGGCAGTTTCAAAGGCAGTGGCATTGTAGCAGCAGCAGGAACTGCAGGTAGACCCTTAGGGAGCATGGGACCCTCGGGCAGGTGCTCTGCCTGACCCCTTACCCAGGATTCACCTACCTAAGCACTTGTCATCTCTCTTTGTGAACAGTTGCAAGGGAGTCTCTTTGCCGTTAACTCTGGTGCAGTGTCCACACAGACCTGCTTGCTTTTATAAATAAAGTTTTATTGGAAGATAGTCATGCACATTCAACTATTTATTGGTTTTGGCTGCTTTGGGGCTGTGACAGCAGAATTCAGCACTTGTGACAAAGACCAAGTCCCTGCAAAGCCTGAAATATTTACTATCTGGCCCTTTATAGAAAACGTGGGAAGTAGAAAAGTTCATCTTTGGTTTCTTATCTTGTTAAAGAATAAATCATAAGTGTGCTAGTAACTCTTTGTTAAGCCCTATGTAGCTGATAGACATGCCCTGCTTACAGGCACATAGTATATTCTATGTCCTTGTACTTTAACCAAGATATCTGTGCTGGACATGCTCACAGGCATGTCCCAGCTTGCAGCCTATGCCCCTTACCTGTTTAGAAAAGTTTTAAGTTGTTAGCCAATCGGGTTTTAGTTTAGATTGTGAAGTCTGGCTCCAACCAAGAAAGATTAGACACAGCAGTAAGGACAACCCCAAATGCATAAGGGATAAATATGTCTACTTTTCCTTTGCTCATTGTACTCTTGTGGCAAGATGGCTAGTGAGGGTACCCTTCCTGCAGTGCAGGAAGTAAAAAAGTAAAAATTGCTTTGCTAAGACATCCTTTGTCTCAGTGCTAATTTTCTTTGGGGCACCAAGCATCTGTTTCCAACAGAAAATATTTGTCAGCTGGGTGTGGTAGCTCACACCTGTAATCCCAGCACTTTAGGAGGCTGAAGTGGGTGGATCACTTGAGGCCAGGAGTTCGAGACCAGCCTGACCAACATGGTAAAACCTCGTCTCTACTAAAAATAGAAAAAATAGCCTGGCATATGGCAGGTGTCTGTAATCTCAGCTACTCACGAGGCTGAGGTATGAGAATTGCTTGAACCCTGGAGGTGGAGGTTGCAGTGAACTGAGATTGTGCCACTGAACTCCAGCCTGGGTGACAGAGGCTCCATCTAAAAAAGAAAGAAAATAAAAGAAAAGGAAAGAAAGAAAGAAAGAAAAAAGAAAAGAAAAGAAAGAAAATACAGCATTTGGCAATCCCTGCTCCAGTGGGTAGGGTACAGGTTCAGCTACTATAACAAGCATCGATGAGTCAGTTGCTTAAACACAAACACAACAGAAATTTCTTTCTTCCTGAACAATCTGAACAGAAGCAGGGTCAGAGATTCAAGCTGTTTTGTTGCTTAACTATTCTCCATAGTTGGCCTCTCCAGCCAGCTGGAAGGGAAGATGGAAAATGGAAGATACACCTTCTCTCCTTAGGGCACAGCCTGATGGTGTGCCCATGGCTTCCCTTCCCGTTCCATCAGCCAGCACCTGGTCATATGGTCACAGGTAGCTGCCAGGTAGGTTGGGAAATGTTCTCTTTAGCTGGTTGGCCATGAGTCCAGCCGCAACTCAGGGACTTTATCACGAAAGGAGAAAGGAGAGAGTGGGTCGTATGGGATATTAGCAGTCTCTGCTGCACCTGATCAAGAAGAACAAAGACACAGAGTGCAGAAGAGAAGGATCTGGCGTTCCCTGCAGGGTATCGGAAGAAAATCTGTAACATGCTCAAATGAAGTAGGTGTCAATAACTGATATAAAATACCTTCTTCTTCCACTTCGTCCCCCAAATATTTATTAAGCCCTCATTTATATTAGGCTCCATTTGGGTGCATTTTGCAGGTAAATAACTTGAGGTTCGGGGTGCCTGGGCAAGCTGTTTGAGAGTTCATAGAGAGTGAGAGCTCTTCCTGCCTGACTGCCCTGCTTCCCTTGGGACACCCTGGAGCTGCGAGCTGGGCCTTGCTGCCTGCTAGGCCGCCTGGGTTTGGTGACACAGAAAGCACACAAGTTATTTTACAAGTGAGAATTCTATAGCGGAGACTGCTTGAACAGATTTTGGATGACTGAAAGGGAAAAGGAGACACAGGTAACCAGAGATAGAAACTTCAGGAAGCAGCCATCACTCCTGTGGCCATGGGAACGGAGGGAAGAGGGTGGGGTTACCCCAGCCTGGAAGCTTAGAGCTGTGGGGAGGAGCTGGGACGCAGAACTGCAGACCTCTGAGGAAGGGATAGGGTGAGACTGGCTCTGGAAATGTTTAAAAAAACAAACTAGAATTAACTGCTGCTGGGCCAAGATGGCTTCCAGGGCAGGGCAGTTGGGTCCCCGCGGCAAATTCCAATGAGCAAGCCCCTCCCTGCTCTCCATCCTTCCGGCCTCCCTCCAGCGCCCTCTCCTGGCCGACAGTGGCGGAAATCAGCCGGCAAAGTAGAAACAGGGTGTGGAGTCCCAGCTCCGGCCCCACAAAGCAGAGGGTAGAAAAAAGGTTTGGAGCTGGGAGAAAACCATTTAATAACCATCCCAGAGGCTATGACTCATTTAGACTCCCAGTCTGCACAGACCTGGAGCCACTGCCTCTGAGTCAGTGCACACTGGGTACCTTGGAGCCTCTGTCTCCTGATACATGGGTCGCTGGGAATGCAAAATTGACCGTTTGGAAAACAGTTTTCTCCCCCCCCCACCCACCTTTTTTTTGAGACGCTGTCTTGCTTTGTCGCCCAGGCTGGAGTGCAGTGGCGTGATCTCAGCTCACTCTATCTCTGCCTCCCAGGTTCAAGCGATCCTCCAGCCTCAGCCTCCCGAGTAGTTGGGATTACAGGTGCCCACCATCACACCCGGCTATTTTTGTATTTTTAGTAGAGATGGAGTTTCACCATGTTGGCCAGGCTGGTCTCGAACTTCTGACCTCAGATAATCCACCCGCCACGGCCTTCCAAAGTGCTGGGATTACTGGCGTGAGCCACCGCGCCTGGCCTGGAAAACAGTTTTCCAATAAAGTTAAAAAATGCATCTGCCATATGACCCAGCATCTCTCTCTCTCTCTCTCTTAGATACTTACCCAAGAGAAATGAAGCCACATGCTCATTCAAACATTTATGCTTGATGTTTGTAGCCCCGTGGTTTTAACAGGCTAGGGAAAAAACCTGGAAAACAAACGAAAAAAAAAAAAAAACCCTAATGTTCATGAACTTGCGCATGGAGAACAACTTACGTTATATCCATACAAAATACTGCTATAAAATACTACATATAGAAAATACTACTTGACAATAAAAAGAACGAATACTTATGTACATATCAGCATTGATGAATTTCAACAGCGTTATACTATGTGAAATAAAACAGGCACAAAAGATCACATACTCTGTGGTTTTGTCCGAAATTTCTGAAATGGCAAAATAGCGTGATAGAAAGTGGATTAGTCATTGCCAGGGCCTGGGGGTAGGGGAAAGAGATTGGCTGCAAAGGGTCCTGAGGGATCTTTTGAGAGAATGGAAATGTCCTATATAATGATTATGGTGCTGATTACACAATTGTTGAAACCTATGGAATTGTATACTGTAAGTTGGTAAATTTTATTGTGTGTAAATTGTATCTTGATAAAGCTGATTTTTAAGAAAATTATTGTATTTGGGCTGTGGGGTACATGTGCACGTCCTGCATCCTGCAGGATTGCTGCATAGGTACACACGTGCCATGGTGGTTTACTGTCTCCACCGCCCACCCCCGCGCCGCCCCAGGTGTCGACATCAGGCATTTTTCCCGGAGTTATCCTTTCCCATGCTCCCCGACCCTCGTGGCTGGCCCTCCCCTCCTCTCCACCCCCCACCTAGCCCTGTGAGGGCAGCAACTAGTTGTGCTGGATTCATCTCGAAATCCTTTACACCTGCTGCAGAGTGGATGCTAGATGAATGCTTGTGGAGTGAATGAATGAGGGCCAATACAGCATAGTTATTAACAAACAGAGTGGGTCTTGAAGTCAGCCTGATTTGAGGTCTACATCTTACTCTGCCTGTCATTAAGCAAATCATTTTGATTTATTCTTCTAATCCTGTAAAGCCTGGGTTTCCTTATCTCCTGATGGGGTAAGAATACCACTATTTTATGGGGGCTGGTGTGAGGATTAAGTAACAACAGTCAGAGCCAACATGAACCAAGCCAGACTGTGGGCCAGGCACTGTAAGGGCTTTGCAAATGCTGGCTCACGTGTTCCTCCTGGCAATTTCACGCTGTAGGGGTGGTTATACAGTCAACTCTCAGAGTGACTTGGCTGTTACCGTATTTATGATGGTGGAGAGGAGATTCAGGATTCTTAGCCCATGGGGGCAGCTTCTCCTGAGTGCAGCTCAGATTCTGGCTGATGGGGCGGTCTGGAAAGGTTGTCGGAGCCAGCGAGCTGCGCGCTCTGCCTGGCCAGCTACAACTTGACCCTCCGCTTGGCCAGATCCTTCTAATGTGGCTTACGACATTCAACCTCTAGGTGGCGCTGCAGAGCGGGGACTCGACTGCTGATCGCGGCGCCCCCTGGCGGTCTATTCCCGTCAACACAGATTAAGCGCAGAGCCGGTTCAAGTGAAGTGCTCGTTCCGGTGCCCCCGTGTGGTGAGAGAAGATGACAGATGCGGAAAAAAAGTTAGAATTTAATGTTGGTTGCGTGACAGAGAGGACCAAGCTGTGCAGCAGGGGGAGTCAGAAAAGGGAGGGACCAAGCCACACCAAGGAATGATCGCCAATAATTATATTAACGTCTAGAATTTGCTGACCACCTACTATGCGCCAGGCACTGTCCTAAGCATTTGGTGTTCATTGCCTTATGTAACACACCTCTAGTAAGTACCTGTCTCAAGAACAGTGGCTGTGTTTCATTTAGGGCCTAGCACACAGTAGGTCTCTGGCACATAGTAGGTGCTCAACACATTTGTAAATGAATGAACAATACAATAATCCTACAATTTTCTCCTCCAAATCATAATAATGTAGAAGCAAATATTATCTCCATTTAGAAAAACAAACGATGGTGGGAGAGGTTGCACAGCTAGTGCATGACAGAGCTAGGGTACGTGAGATTTAGACCCAGCTCTGCCATGTGCCAGGGTTTCCCAGAGAAGAGCAGGCTCTCTGCCTTCAGGGAGCTTGCTGTCTAGTTGGCTGCATTTACACCCTCCCTGTCTTCAAATACTGCACAGGGGGCCTGCCAGGGATGGCTATTTATGGCTCAGGGAAGAGGTCCAGTGAAGCTCCCCTCATAAATTATAAAGGAAGACACATGTGGGTCAGGATTGGGGAATTCAGTGCATGAGGGATCCCCAGGAATCTTACACAGTCCAGTCAGGGATTTTCCTTCTCTTACCCTGGAGAGTGGCTGATGTAGGCAGCAATCATTTGCTGAGTACCCATAATGAGTTCCCAGGGGTGTCTCCTGGTCCACAGAAGGGGCTCTCCTCTTCCCTATTACAGAGTTTCAGTTCCTGTGGCTGGAGCTCTCAGCCCTGGCTGCTGGCTGCTTTTGAGCGGTGGGTTTCCTCATCTCCAAAATGGGGGCGATGGCTTATCTTGTATACTCCAGCGTCTGCATGAAGAAGGATTGAAAAGTGCTGTGCATTTTTTATGATTTGCATATCCAGTTTCCATTCAGATTCTGGGGATCCCCCAGGCATGATCTGGGTGTATTAGACTTTTTCCTGGAGACGTGGTTATGAATGGACATTAGTAACTGGTGTTACGAGATGCCCAGATGCCTATCTCTGAATGGCCTCTGGTGTTTGTTTTTGAGTTCCTGAGTATATATATTCTTTTCAGCATTCCATGGTCTTTATTATTGTCAGGCTGTCACTGAACTGTCACTTGCATTTGACCTCCTTGGAGAATTTTCTTCCTTCTCCTGACTCACTGCTTCAAGAATTGGCAGGAAGAGAGGACCAGGCTCCTTGGATATTTCTTCTGTGAATAAAAGATGCCAGGGTCAATGCATAGACTTGGAGCTACCAATTCTGACCACTCAATGGCTTTTTTGTTTGTTTGTTTATTCAGAGGCTGTGGGATGTGGAGGTTATCAAAAATCAGGTCTCCATATGGGAGAGGTCACTTCAGGCATTTCTTTGCACTTACCCAAAAATGACTCCATCAATACTTGATTAATGGAACGTGTGAAGAGCTTGGCTCCTCTACCAGGCCATTCCTCTGCCTCATTCTCCCCCTGCAGCAGCAGTGGCAAGAGCCCAATTCTGGAGAGGGAGTAGAAGGTACCGTCATTGCAGCAGCAGCAGGACGGGAGCCCATTGCTGACAGAGGGCCTGGCCTCAAATTACACCGTATCAGAGCTCGGGCATAAAATTAGCAGCAGTGCTCTGTATGTGAGGGGGCAGAGAAATACCCGTATTCAGCAGAACCACGGGCAGGGTCAGAAGAAAAGGAGAGAAAGAGGGGAGGAGGGGGAGAGCTGGCCCATCACGGGCTCTTCCCTGGACACCCTTGTCCCCCAGGTGGAGAGATGGCTTCCCAGTGGCTGAATCAGGGCCACAGGAGGTTTTGGGGGTAATGGGGGCTGGGGCTTGGGGAGGCCAGACCTGAAAAAACCTGGGCAGGTAAACTTGAGGTCTTGACCCACGTGAAACACACACACAGATATACACACTGAAAACGATAAAAAAGAATAAGCAACTTCCAAGTGTCTATGCACTTTGATACATTTTTCTACTAATTCTTACTACAACTCCATTAGGCAGGTTCAAAGAGGACATGTCAGCTTGCCCGAGTTCACCTATTATAAATGCACTCATGTTTATACTCATTGGGCACCGATTTTGATCTGAACATCTAAGTGTATTCTCTCCTACTCACAAGGCCAGCACTGCACATGATGTGCTCTTTTATAGACACAACATAAACTCACACTTGCCTACACAAGCTGTACGTGTTTAGACACACATAGGTGTTTCCCACTGTGGGCATCTGCTACACACACTATTTACACAATCACCTGCAGATTCTGTATGTGCTTGCTTGCTAAAACTGTTTTGCCACTTCCTGCCCTTCCTGACCGACTGGAGACCAATCTGTTCCTCTTCCCTCAGTTATGGCTGGCTGCTTGCACCTCTTGCTACTCACAGGCACCTGCACTAATAACCCTGTTCTGTTATTTCCACATGTCATTGTTTTATCCTCTAGCCTGGGAACCCCGAGACACCAGCGACTCATCGCACTTCTTGTTTGTGTTATTTCTAGTTCTTCAGGTGTGAATTCTTCACGGTGTGGAGGCTCTGAGCGGTCCTTTCACAGTTGATGATTTGTAGTTTTGGTCTGTGAGTTGACGGAGCAGGCCCTGCGGAGTCACTGACTCCAGATTGTTTTTATGTAATGCGTTGGCTTAGGGTTTTTGTACCATGTGGGCAGCTCATATCCAGGTCTGACACCAGTACAGAGGGCAGGCTTGAGGCTGCTCTGGTACACATGTCCCTGGTTCCACCCGTGGCCTGCGAGAGGACCTCAACTCCTGCCGTGACTCCAGGCAGATGGCTGAGAAACTTTGTTCCCATAATTGGTTCTGACACCCACTTCACACCGAGAGCTCAGATTTGCCTTCCTGCCAACAGCACGACCTGTGACCTGTACCTAGTCCCAGATTTGGCATTAAAATCTCAGCCCCAGCAGTGCATAGCCAGTCTTGGTTTTCCCATGGGCTGTGTGCCATGTTCCCCTCTCCCTGCATAGATTCCTGACCTCTCTCTTTGATCCTACCTGAAAGTTATGCTTTCTTGTCTTTCAGCCAGGATTTGCACGTGTAAAATTGTTTAAAAGGCCCTTCTGCTCTGCGTCTGTGAATACGAGTGTGTGAGTGTGTGTGGCTGCTGGGGAGTTATGGGTGTGGCTGTGCCCATGACTCCGGTGGACCTCTTCTCAGAGAGGTTCCTTCACAATCGAATAGCCATACGTGTTAGGAGCCAAGTCACCGACTAGCAGCGTTTCATTCATTTAGTGAATACTGGTTGAGCACTTGCAATGTGCCAGGCATCTGCTAGCAGGAAGGCAGTCATTAAATATCCAGATACACAAACCTCAGATGACAATAGTTATGCAGGCTCTGCAGTACATGTGCAGGGATCTGTAAGAGAATGTAGGCGCGACGGCCTTCATTTAGGGTGAGGGGTCAGGGAAGGCCTCGCTAAAGATGTAACTTCTAAGCCGAGATGCAAAGGAGGCAGTGAAGCACTCATTCTGGCAGAGAGGACACCATGCGTGAAGGCCTTGGGGTAGATGTCTTAGAACATTCTAGAAATGGAAAGGAGTGAGAAAAAGGGAGCTCAGGAGCGGAGGCTGGGGAAGGTTGCAGGGCCTCAAGGGCATTGGAGGCATGCAGAGCAAGGACTCTGGACTTTCTCCTGAGCACGGAGTGATGGGGTGGGACAGTTGAAGCAGGGAGGATGAAACTCACTCTGATTGGCAGACCTGTGAAAGAGGATTGGCTGGGCATGGAGAGCTAAGGATGAGGAAAGGATACCCCAGAATGCCAGGGAGCACAAACCAAACTTCACGCTCTAGGACAACAGAGGCTAGAGGAACCAAGAGGGCTTCCTGGAGGAGGTGGCATTTACTCTGGGCCTAAAGGGTCACAGGAAAATGGAGGCCACCATTCCAGGCCTGGGAAAGAGTTTGGGCAAAGGCTTGGCAGTGAGAGAATGAGGGTTGGGCTTGATGGGCCAGAGGATGTGAAGTGATTCCCCAGGGGAGGGGGATCCCCTGATGGCTGGGACCCCATCTCTGATGGAGCAAGGCTTCTATGCCCAACTGAGCCCTGACACCAAGGACTGGCATCAAGGAAGTGGATTGCTGCCAACCTGGCATCCGAGGGTCCACTTCCGCAATTGCCGTGCAGCTGGGAGGTAAGAGGAAGTGTGGGCCATAGGCTAGATCCAGAGAGCCTGGAGGAGGAGCCTCTGCCAGAGTGGAGAGAAGCAGGCCTGTGCCTCCCCAAAGGCAGCTCCTGGGGACTCCCAGGACCGCAGGCTGAGACCAGACGCAGTGTGGAGGAAGTGAGAGGTGAACTCAGCCTGGGACCGCGTGGGTGAAACTCTCCACCTGCTCCCTGAGACCATCGCCCACCATGGCTGTGGCCCAGCAGCTGCGGGCCGAGAGGTGAGTGCCAGGGTGTGGCTGCCCCCGGGCCTTCTCACTGCTCCTGATAGGCCTTGGGGACAAAAGCCAGTCCTTCTGCAGCCCCCGACCAACAAGACAGGCTGGAGTGGAGTCAGAACCCAAATACTCAGAAATGCAGCCTCTCAGAACTGCTTTAAGGAACCTCCGAGCTGTGGCTCACCATCCTCAGACACAAATGAGAACATGAAGCCTCCAAGAGGGGGAGCACTTGCTGATGGCCACACGAGTGAGTGGGAGTGTCTGGAGAGGAACGCACTTGTCCCGGGTCCCAGGCTGGGGCCCTTTGCTCCGCATGGTGATCAGCACTTTCCATCATCTGTGCAAACGGAATTCACAGAATCTGGCTTGTTCTTCCTCTATTCAGGGCTTGACTCAAATGCCACCTCCTCCAAGAAGCCTTGCCTGACAGCCCCCATCTCACTGCTGTCTGATCCTTTGCCCTGTTTCCCTTTTCTGCCTAGTCCTTATATTCCTGTAATAATATAGGCTCATTTATTATTTTTTCTTTAGCATTGGCTCCCCTGTGAGAAGCAAGCTCCCTGAGAGGTTCCGTCTGCTTTGATCACTGCTATATCCCTAGAAGTTAGCTCCTTCCTATTGCGCACTGGGACCAAGGGCTCCATGAATGTTGCTGAATGAATGAATCCATGAATGAATGGATAGATGGATCTTTGAGGTGGCAAATGTCTTCATTTCTTCTAGTCCTAACTTGCCATTGTACAGATGGGAAATCTGAGGCCCAGGGAGGATAAGAGACTTACTCAGGGTCGCAGAGAGTGGCTGGCAGGGCTTGGGCATGAACACAGCCTCACCAGGGTCTAGCCTCATCTCTTGGCAAGCATCTCCAGAATTTTTCCTCTGTAGCCAGGTTGTCCTCTGAGCTATGAAGGCCTTGAGTTCACAGAGCCTGGCCCTACACCCACTGGATTGGAACAGCAGGTGACCACTGTGATTTATGTGGAGGCCACTCAAGGGTCATCAGAGACAGGCCAGGCTGGTGTGGGCCTACATGGGGAACAGAAGGCCCGTGGTGGGGCCTGCGGCTGGAAATGGAACCTGTGGGGTGGGTGGGGACAAGGGCAGCAGAAGCAAATGCCTGTGGGGAGTCCACGTGGCCCTCCTGAGCTCAGAGCCAGGTGCTGGAGCTGGGTAAGGCTGGCCAACATGAATTCCTTCCTCCCAACACGTTCTCCTGGGTACCCAGCTGCACACAAACTCGAATCTTCCGGAAACAGCAGCTGTTTGAGGCTTGGACACTTCCTGCTTTCTGGGGTAAAAGCTTCAGGGGATGACGGTGAGAGCCAGTCAGCAGGCCTGTGTGGTCCCTCTCCCCACCTCCCTGTCCCTTCAGCCACCTTGGCCCTCAGAGGGGGTGGGACTGCCTTTCACGAGGCCTTGAGCCAGGCACTGGGGGCATGGGGACTCCCTGTACCTCAAAGGCCTCATCTGAGAGCAAGCCCGGATTATTCTGCAGAGAGTACAAGGAGAGGGTGCGGGTTTGCACAGCAGGACTTTCTAGAACCCCAAGGCGAGACATCCAGGGATGGAGAGGGCTGCCACAGGGGTGGCAAGTTCGGTTCCAACAGACACGTTTTGAGCACCTCCTGTGTGCTGGGTGCCACAAAACCTGCCCTGGCTGCCCTCGAAGGATTCTTCCAACTTCGGCCTCCCTGAGGACGGGCTCCAAAGTGGACCGTTCATGAACAGCACTAGTGTGTCTTGAGCCAGAATGTCCCAGCCCAGCAGGACCTGGGTGGGGTCCTCAAGGGAGGTTGGGGAGGCTACTCCAGGGAACCTCCGGTTGGGTTTTCTGCTCTTCTTGCCTGCCCTGCAGGCAGCCAGTCCATTCTCATACTGCCCATCAAACACTCCGTAAATGCAGATGGGGGTAGTGGTGGTATTGAGCACCTACTGTATGCCGGGTTCTGTTCTGGGCACTGGGACGAGCAGAGGGTGAGCACAGTCTCTGCCGTTGTGGGGATTTTAGGGCTATGTTTGTTACAGATGAGACTGCATGACCACCCGGAGACATAAGTACTTCTCTCGTCCCCATTTTACAGAGGAGGGAAGGAGCTGGAGCACAGGGAGGAATCTTCCCAAGGGGGCTTAGTCTTCTTGTCCCCAGGGCTGTTCCTGTGCCTTGAGCATCTGCCAGTGTGTGTCCTGCTTGACCCCTTCCTCAGCCCTGGCCACCCCAGGGAAAACTTGAGGTCCCTCTGCGAGGCATCGAGGTGCCTCCTGGGTGGGTCCTGCCTGTCTGGCTGGCTGTTCTCTCATCACGTTCCACCTCCCCGCTCTGTGCGCCAGCCATGCTCAGCTCCCTGCAGCTCCCTGAACGTGTCCTTGCATGGCTGTGGCCTTTGCACCTGCTGCCCCCCCTGCCTGAAAGGCTTTTGCTGCTGTCCCGTGACCAACTCCTCTTTGCTTTTCCTGGCTGACTGCTGGCGCTACTTCTTCTGGGAAGCCCTCCTTGACCACCCTCAGCCTTCTGATGCCCTCTGATGCTGCATGAACCTCCATAGCACAAGCTCCTGCTCTCAATCTCTCCTGCCTGCTGCATGATTGATTCTTTGAGGGAATATAATAATGGCCAGGCTCTTGTGCTTTGCCTTCTCAGCACTGTGCCCATTTGAATTTTGTCATTATTTGTTTAGTATTCACCATCCCCTTCCCTTCTCCTTGGAACTGTGAGCTCTGAGAAGCCCACATGTCCTAATGGGCTTAGAACAGTGTCTGGCCCACAGGCAGTGCCACATACAGGTTCGCTAAAATTATTTTAGATGGGGACACAGGCTGAGAAGGGCTGGGATTTTTTTAAGTTCACACAGCAAGTTGCTGGGAAGCTCAGAGAGTGGGGCAGTGTGGCAGGGTTTGGTGACAAAATTCTGGAGCCAGACTGCTTGGGCTGAGATCCCAGCTTTCCGTCTTACTGGGGCTAATCTCGCTGTGCCTCAGTCTCCCAATCTGTGCAAAGACGACACTGTCTCAGAAGAGCTCCTGGTACCCTCAGGAAGTAGGTAGCTGCCGTTCTTATTACCCAACCTGCCTGCTGCCCTGCTCAGGGCTGTTTCTACCCTTCAGGTTCCTTCCTGCCCACCCCACCCCCCACCATCATACTGCAGAGGAAATTACCCAGGACAAGCACAGCCTCAGGGGGGAAAGTGGAGGAGGAAGCTTCTCCCAAGGGTATCACCACAGGGGCATGTGTGGAGAGTGGGGCCGGGAGAGGGGATTTCCTCTACCTGCCCACTGCCACCCTGAGTCACCTCTGGGTGCAGCACCCTGAATGCTGATGCAGCCTCAGATCCCAGGTCATGTGGGTCTGGTGTGCACTGGGAATAGGGTGTGTAGACTCCTGAGGTCCCTGCCAGCTCTGGGGCCTTGGGCTCGGCAGCCCCCACAATCCTGCCCGCCCCACATTTCCCAGTTGCTGCACCAGAAGAATCACAATGGCTTCCTGTTTCCTTGCCTGTCTCTGAGTGTCTGGACTCAGTGACCTCAGCAACCCCTGGCTGTTCGTCCTCCCTCTCCTTGGCAGTCTGTTTTCTCTTCCCCTCTCTGGCTCTCTCAGCCCCCTCCTCTATTCCCTGATAGCTATTCACTGAGTCAGGAGTAGGGGTCTTAGCCACAAGCACATTTTTTTAGAGACGGAGTTTCACTCTTGTTGCCCAGGCTGGAGTGCAATGGTGCGATCTCGGCTCACTGCAACCTTTGCCTCCTGGGGTTCAAGCAATTCTTCTGCCTCAGCCTCCCATGTAGCTGGGATTACAGGCATGCACCACCACGCCTGGCTAATTTTGTATTTTTAGCAGAGACGGGGTTTCTCCATGTTGGTCAGGCTGGTCTCAAACTCCCGACCTCAGGTGATCCGCCTGCCTCACTCTCCCAAAGTGCTAGGATTACAGACGTGAGCCAGCACGCCCGGCCCAGAAGGTTCTTCTTATCTGGCCCCTTTTAGCCAAGACCCCCATGCTGAGATTCTGAGCTACGCAGCAGGCCTCTCAAATTAGCACGTCCCAAACTGAGTCCATCAACCCTGTGCCCCTGCTGCTATCCTGGCCAGAAGTGTGAGTGTCACTCTTGATACTGCCTTTTCTTTGATGTCCACATCATTTGGATGTGGGCATCCAAATAATTCCCAACCTCTCCTGGTCATAACTTAGGAACAACAAGAAATTGGTAATGTGTCTGTTGAGAATTCATTAGGCTGCAGGGAATGGGGATACAGATGATGGCTTAAACAAACAGGGACTTATTTGGTCATATAACAAGAAGTCCACTTTGGAGGTCAGGAGTTCAAGACCAGCCTGGTGGACATGGTGAAACCCTGTCTTCACTAAAAATACAAAATTAGCTGGGTGTGGTGGCACATGCCTGTAATCCCAGTTACCTGGGAGGCTGAGGCAGGAGAATCACTTGAACCTGGAAGGCGGAGGTTGCAGTGAGATGAGATTGCACCACTGCTCTCTAGCCTGGAAACAGAGCAAAACTCTGTCACACACAAAAAACCAAAAAACAAAAAAACAAAAAAAAAGTTCTGAGCTAAGCCATAGTTGGTTCTACAGGCCAGTGACATCAGGACTAGTATCCCAGAGATTCCTTTGGCCCTTCTCATGTCTTACTGCATGGAGACAACATAGCTGCTATAGGTCGAGATGTCACACCTGCTTCAAGACTGCCTTCAAAGGGGAAGACCATGCTGACCTTGTCCCTCCCTTGGAATCAGAAAAGCAAACACTCTGGAGAAGCCCCTCCACCAGGCTTGCTCTTAGGTCTCATTGGCCAGAACTGGTCACATGGTTGCTCCTAGCTGCAAAGGAGGCTGGAAAACAGGACCTGGAGGGTGATGCTTGGCTCAGACCCATCGTGATCTATCACCTTGGGGCTAGACACATGGCCACTCTAAACAAAATCAGTGCTTGGCTAGCCAGGAGGAAGCAGGGGATACAGCAAATGCTCAGTGTCCACCAAGGGTGGTGGCCCTTGTGTCTGTCTCCCCCTGTCCCTGCTGTCTGGCTCAGGTGCACACAATCTCTCAGTGAGACCACTTCAGGGCCTCCCAGTGCTGCTCTCTCCCCTGAGTCTCTGCCGTTCTTTCCTCCCTACACGCCTGCCTGAGCTGGCCCCTAAAGCCAAAATCATACAAAATTGTATTTTGTTTTATTTTCTTTCTTTTCTTTTTTTTTTTTTTTTGAGATGGAGTCTGGCTCTGTCACCCGGGCTGTAGTACAGTGGCATGATCTTGGCTCACTGCAATCTCTGCCTCCTCGTTCAAGCCATTCTCCTGCCTTGGCCTCCTGAGTAGCTGGGATTACAGACACCCGCCACCATGCCCAGCTAATTTTTGGGTATTTTCAGTAGAGATGGTGTTTTGCCATGTTGGCCAGGCTGGTCTCAAACTCCTGACCTCAAGTGATCCTTCTACCTCAGCCTCCCAAAATGTTGGGATTACAGGCATGAGCCACTGCACCTGGTCTCTGTTTTACTTTCTTTCAAAGCCCTATGTGGCTTCCCATTGCTACAGAAGTTCTCTGCTTGGCCCCTGGGACCCTCAGACTAGCCTCACCTGCCCATTCAGTCTCAAACCACAGTGGCCCCAGCCACACAGATTGGGGTCCACTCCACAGGTCATGCTGCTCCCACTGCCTGGAAGACCCTCCGCAATTTCTACCTGGCAGATGCCTCTTCTACCCTCTAAACCTGCTCACATGTCACCTCCTTTGTGAAGATTTCCCCAGCCTGGGCACAATAAGGCAGTCTCTCTATGGGGCTCCCATAGCACTCCACCCAGGGCATGTGTTGACTTTGTTTACCCCTGTGACCCAGGGCCTAGGACCGGGCCTGGTATGGAGATGTTTGATGCCTTGCTCCCAGATGAATCTGTGCAGTTGACAACAATGTGTTAGACTACAATTTGGCTATTGCTATATGGCTGTCAGCGTCCCATCCCAATGCCCAATGTGGCTGCCAACGTCCCATCCCTACACTCAAGGCCTGGGCTGTATCTTGTTATCTTCGTATTTCCAGGGTCAGTGGCTGGAACTGGCCGGAGAAGGGGTGCTGAAAGACGAATGTGGGATTCACATTATTGGTTCACTTTGCACTCTACCTCATACCCGGTGGACCCACAAAACACATCAGGGTGATTACCAGGATTTCTTTTCCTCTGCTTTGCACAGCGACTTCGAACAGCTTCCTGATGACGTTGCCATCTCAGCCAACATTGCCGACATTGAGGAGAAGAGAGGCTTCACCAGCTACTTTGTAAGAGACATTCCAGGTCCTTCACCTGACAGCCTCTGAACTTCCGCTCAGCTGACCTCTGATCCTTGCCCTCTGACCTCCGAACCTCTAACTCTCCGATCTCTTAACTTCTGTCTCCGTGGTGCTCAGCAGGACCTACTTTGCCCATTTGCTGTTACCCTGGGAGATTCTGATTATTGCATCTTGGGGCAGGTCTAGCTCATATCTAGTGGGTAGAATCCAGGATGCTGCTAAAAACACCCCACTGTGCCCAGGGCAGCCCTGTCCCCTGCAAAGAACTATCCTGCCCCAGCTTGGTACAAAGGTTTGAGAAACCCTGATCTCGTCCTTTGACCTCTAAACCTCCACCTGGAGAGATGGGGCAAGGGGCTTTGGTGTTGCCCCCACAACACCCCTGTCATATTCAGACACAGATAGAGGGGGCACCCTGTGCCCACAGCACAGCCAGCAGTAGGTCCACTCTGCACCGTGACTTTCAAGGGATGGCTCCTCATTTCTTGGGCCTGAGTGTGGGTGTGGACTTTTTCCAAGGGCTCTTGTCTCTACTGCTGGGTCTCACTTCCTCAACTTTTTCCAGCTTTTTATTTTTTTATTTTTTTAGCAAAGCTTGCCTGCTTCTGGGGCACCAGCCTTTTGACTTGACAGGGGTCTCCTCCTCCAGAGATCCTTCTTCGTCCTTATCCTCATAATCGTCCCCCTACCCCTCCACCTTCTCCTCCTCTTTTCCCCTCCACCTTCTTTTAGCTTCTGCTCCTGGCCTCTGAGCCCTACCCCAACCCCTGTCCTCCCTAGGTTTTCGTCATTGAGGTGAAGACGAAAGGAGGATCCAAGTACCTCATCTACCGCCGCTACCGCCAGTTCTATGCTTTGCAGAGCAAGCTGGAGGAGCGGTTCGGGCGGGAGAGCAGGAGCAGTGCCCTGGCCTGTACCCTGCCCACGCTCCCAGGTAGGTGACACTCCCATCCTGCTGCTGCTCTCCTTCCTTCCGGGGGGGTGTCTCAGCGGTGCCCTCCATCCCCTGCAGGCCAGAGAGAGGGAAACCATTATCTCCCTTCCCCAAGCCTTAGGGACCCTTCCCCAAGCTCCGCCCCTACATCCAGCTTGTGTTCTCTGTATCTCTGTCTCTCTCTGTCTCAGCCTAGGACCCTGCCCCTACTCATCCAGCACCATCAAGGAACCCGAAGCTCCCCCAGGAGTCTTCCTGCTCTAAGCCAGGCTCCCCTCTCAGACTCCATCACTTTCCCTCCTCTCTCTTTTGGGGCTCTCAACTGACAACCCCATCTTCCTTGCTATCTGAGGATAGTCCTGGAGATCCAGGCCGGTTGGGGAGCCTGCAGGAACACAGCCTTTGGGAAGGCAGGTGTCTGGTGGGAGCAGAACATTCTGGAGCTCATGCACCTGTCTTTGGTTCTGATCCTGATATTCATCTCCTTGATATACCAACTCCCTCTACTAAGCGTCTCCACAGTCTCAACCCCCTTCTGTCTTTAAACACTTCTGAGCCCTGAAACAGCATTCTTAGAACAAGCCTCCTCGAGCCTCCATGTCCCCAGGGTTCCTGAAGATCTCTTTCTTCCTCTTTTGGCCATCAATTCATGCACTGTCTCACCTTGGCATTGCCATCCTCTCCTTAACTCCTGAGCTTGGCTTAGCTCTGACTACTCCACTGAAATTCCTCTCGGTGCGGTGGGCCATGACCCATCAATTCTGGCTTCTGTGGGCAGTGTCAAGCCTCATCTTCATGCCCCCACTCTTTCCTCTGTTAAGATTTCTCCACCCTCCTGAGGCACCAGTGTCTCCCAATCCCCTTCCCATCTTACTGGCGACTCCTTCAGCGCCTCTGTTACAGAATCAACCTTCTCCGCCGCTCCTTGGAAGATGGGCGTCCTCAGAAGGGACATCCTCTGTCCCCTGCCTTGTCTTCTCATTCCAAACACTCACCCTGGCAAACTGACCCACGTCTGGGAGTTTAATTGTCACCTTCTTACTCCTAACTCCCAAATGTCTAGCTCTAGCCCAGGCCCTCCTACCCCACCAGCACCAGTACCAGCACCTCTGTCCACCTCTTGGGCACCAGGAGCCAGGCAGGTTTCAGGCTTGCTTCCTCTTGGGGGTTCTCTAGGTGAATGGTTCCACCAGTGCGCCCACCTGAAGGCTCCAGGAGGGGACATTTGTCTCTCGGTCGCCCATCATGTTTCCTTTTCTTCCAGAACATTCACCTTGAGCTTAAGGAATTGTTCATTCATCCACTCAACAAATATTCATCTGGGCATGATTCTAGGCCCATGGTTCTTAACCTTGGTGGCATATGGAAGTGCCTTGAGAGATAGAAAGAATCCTGGTTCCTGAGTCCCACCCCCAGAGATTCTGATCTAATTGCTCTGGGGCAAGTGCCACATAGTGAGATATTTACAAGCTCCTTGGATAGCTTGAATGTGCAGCCAGGTTGCCACTGTCCTGGGTGAGGGAGGAACAGCTGTGAGACAAGCAGACAAAAATCCTGCTCTCTTCAAACTAAGAGTCGGGTGCATGAGAGAGAGAGAGAGAGAGTTTGGATGAGCAGGCAGTAAACAACAAAAAATAAAACAAGAAAAATATCAGCTGGTGATAGCACAGCTCACAGGAGGAAAGCTGGAAGGGGAGATGGTGCCAGAAAAGGTAACAGGGAAGAATGCCGAGCCACTGGGAAGGGGCTCTGGCCGGGATTCCTGGCATGCAGGGGCAGCTCTGAGTCCCGGGGCCATGTTGGGCCAGGCTCCTAGGACAGCTCTTTGCCTCTTCTCAGCCAAAGTCTACGTGGGTGTGAAACAGGAGATCGCCGAGATGCGGATACCTGCCCTCAACGCCTACATGAAGGTACCAGCGGGCCTTGCTACCTTGGCATGTGGGAGGGCATGAAGTGTTGGTGGGGGAGCCCAAGTACCATTTCTGGGTGTGGCTTTGGGAACTGGGGCTGGCTCTCTGGCTCCGGTGGCCCCATCTTCAATCCCTAAAGGCCTGGCCTGGGGAGAAAAACAGGATGCATCCTTAGAGTTCCAGGGATAGGCGCTGGAGCAATGGAGAAGGTACAGGAGCCACACTTGAAATTCATTTAGTGCTCCAAGCCCACAGGTGAAAGTCTGTGAGAGGCATTAAAATACAAAGGTGAATTACATTCAGTGCCTGCCCCTGAGGTACCCACTGTTTTGTGGGAATGCCAACAGGTGGCTCATGAGATCACACAGAGGCATATGTGTGCCTCCATCATGGGGGCGTGGCCAAGCAGGTCACGGGTTGCTCCTATAGTATCTTTGTGCAAACTAGAGAAAGCCTTCTCTGGTCCAGCACACCCTCTCACCTGAGCATGGGCTGGATTTGAGCTACACTCGTGGGTCTTGGCTGGGCGCCCTTGTCTATGCTCAGACCTGCAAACTCTGCCTCTCTATGAGATAAGAGCATAGAATAAGAAGCATCTTAAAGGCAGAGGCCAAGGTGCTCAGGAAAGGACTTCCCCCAGCCAGGGCCATCTGGGAAACGGGCAGTGCTCCTCATGAGGTGGCCGTGAGTGCTCCATCACTAGAGGCCTGAGAGCAACCTCAGGAAGCTGGCAAGGGAAGCCCTCCTCTCAGCCAAGGGGCATCCTCAGGGCTGAAGAGTACTGTCTTTTTAGTTTTGCCTCTGACATGGACTGGCATGTCATGATCATCTCCAGGCCTTGGTTTTCACACCTGTGAAATGGGGCAGTGCCCTCTGGTATCACAGGAGTGAAGTTGGGATCTGTTGAGAACAGGATGAGAAAGTGCTGTGCAAACTGTGAACCTGCTTCCGGAATGTGAGAGATCTTTGACTCTTGGTGGTGAGGGGGAGCAGATGGAGTGCAGAGGAGGTGGGAGGAACCAGGAGAGAGCAGGTAGCTGCAGGAATCCTGGGCTCTGAGCAGGGAAGAGGGAGGGAGGGAAGCTGGGTGGGTTCTAGCACTGGTGGTGTCTCCCCTCAAAGGGGCACATGACAGCTGCTCCTTCAGGGTGACTGAGGCTCTACCCTCCTCCCCCTGGGCTAGAACGAGGGAGTGGGCTCTAGAGGGAGGGAGGGAAGGAGGAAGAGAAGGTAGGAGGCAAGGATGGGGAACTGGGGCTCCTCATTCCATACCTGGTCTTAGCAACCAGCAGCCCAGAGGATCCATCTCTGCCTATTTGTGTCCAATTGGGTTCCTGAGATCAGTCAGTGCAGGAATCTCTGCCATGGCAACCCCATCCTGTGCTTGCATACCCTTAGAGACGGGGAGCTCACTACCACTCTGCCCTGATCCAGGCTGCTTGTCCTATTGTTGGGCAGCTATGAGAAAAGCCCCCAACTCTGTAAGTCCTACCCATGGTCTCACCCCACCCTCATGAAGAATGTGAATCATGTGGTAATCACAATTGCCTGGAACTGTGTGAAGAGTTTTGACTGGCAACCAGGAGGCTCTTGATACATGTTTATGGATAAATGAATAATCTTATTTACTCTCCTCAATCACTTGTGAGTTAGATGCTAGAGAAGTGAAGTCAGTGTGACAGAGAAGTTAAGCAGGTGCGATGGGATTTGAACTCACATCTCTGTGACTCCAGGGTTTAAGCTCTTATCCACTGTGCCTCACTGAATCAAAATGGCAGTAACAGTGATGAATCTCACTCTGATGCGCACCTGTTATATGCCTGGTGTTCTTCTCAGGGTTGTGCATATGTTTATTCATTTAATTCTCACACAGCCCCACGAGGGAGAGGCTGTTATTCCCCCATTTTATTAATGACCATCTGGAGCCAGGTTTGCCCTAAGCCACCCAGTTGGTGACGGGCAGAGCTGGGATTTGATCCCAGGAGCCCCTGGCTCCTTAAACACCTCCCAGGCTGTCCCCATACGACAGCCTTTTCTGGGCTCTGCCTCCCCAGTTCATCTGGGACAAAGTTCCCCAACCCCACCTCATCCTGCTGTCCCCATGGGATTCTCTGCAGGGCTCTGGGTGCCTCTGGAGTTTCAGCACCCAAAGCCAACCTCTGTGTCCCCAGACCTGTGTGCTTGGAGCTTGGTGAGATGACCCCGCCAGGCTCTGGGTGCTCACAGCCTCACAGGCTCAATGTCTTTGCATCATGGTGATGTAACCAGCTTGGATGGAACAAGGACACTGGGGCCCAAGTCCAGGTCCTGCCCCATAGCTCTGCTCTCCTGGTCAGGTGCTTTCCCTCTCCAAGCCTCAGTTTCTCCAACTATGATACGAGACTAAAATATCAGGAAGCATTTTGTAGGCTATAATGCCACCAACTATTATCTTACCTTGAGCTGTGGGGTAGTCTTTAGTGGCAGGTGGCTCTGGGTGCTCCAGCTGTGTCCCTTGCTAGGCTGTGTGGCCTTGGGTAGATCCTTTCACCTCTCTAATCCTAACTCACAGGATGTCATGAGATGGGGCAAGGGCACGCGTATGACACCCACCTGGTAAAGTCACCACCAGGTCATGTTACCTGTCATCATCATTATTGCTGTTTCTGGAGAACTTTAAGTCTTTTCTGAATGGACTCCTCTCAAGCCTATGGTCCCTCTCCTGACCTTGGACCCAGGAGCAGAGCTTGTGAAGTGTTACCTTCAGCATGTTGAGTTTTCTATTTTTTTTTTTTTTAAACAATACATTTCTGTTATCAAGCATCATGCATTAGTAAAGAGAGGAGGGCTAAGGTCAGGGCTCGCGGATAGGACATCCAGGCTGAGGTGTCCTGATCTTTCTGCTGACCACCCCACCGGTCCTGCTGTTTCACCTACGCAGAGCCTGCTCAGCCTGCCGGTCTGGGTGCTGATGGATGAGGATGTCCGGATCTTCTTTTACCAGTCGCCATATGACGCAGAGCAGGTGCCCCAGGCACTCCGCCGGCTCCGCCCGCGCACCCGGAAAGTGTAAGTGACCAGCCCCTGGGCTCCCACATGGCCAGAGCCCTGGGCCCCTGCGGGAAAAGCATCTCATTTCTCCAAAAGGAGAGAAGGAAAATACAGATCAACCCTACCCTGGACTCTCCAGGATGATTTGGAAAGTCACACTCAGGCTGGGAGGGACAGAGGGTGTGTGCCTTTCACAGTGATAATAGGGACTGGAGGACAAGGACTGGAATACTGACTCCAGAGAGTTTGGTGCAACCACTGGGGTGGCCCAGAAGCTCTGGGTGCCTGGAAAGAGTTGGGGGCAGAGAGGACGGAAGAGCTGCTCCATCCACAAACATTCCCTGAGCGTCTCTGGGAATGCCTTCTCCTTGGTGTGTTGTAGCTCCGTGGGGCCAGCTGTGGCTCTGGTTGTATCACACTAGCCTCCAGGGCACGCTGCTGCTCCCTTATTCCAAAAAGCCCATCCCTCCTGCCAAAAATTCAAGCCACTCATAGACCGTTGGGCTTCCGAGGCCCAGGTCACTGCTACTAAGAATTCTGAGAAAGCAGGACGGAGCTCTTGATCTCCCCACCAGCTTCTCCCTCCACTTCCTTCTGACAGTGTCTCCAAGGGTCCTCTCCACACCTGGCAACTCCCCTGTGCACACAGGCAGGTGTGTCTTAATTCCAGCTGTGCCATGTGGCAGCCGGAGGCCCCAGAGCAAGGCACCTGACCTCTCCAAGCCTCAGTTTCCTCAGCTGAAAAATTAGAACAGTCACATTTACATCGGAGCTTGGTTGTAGGGAGCAGAAAACAGACAAAAGTTAAAGGCATGGAATGAGCATGCAGCTGCCTCCCCACCTGCTCTCCGAGCCTGGCTTCCTGATCCATAAAGAACAATCCCACCTCCAAAGCACTTGTGAGGGTTTGGGGACACGTTGCTGGCCCGGAGGGGCAACTGCAGCTGCATTGCAGCATCTTCTCTCTCCCCTGCCTTCCCCACTCCTGGCAAGGGCCTCCTCTGGACACAGAAGCAGGAAGCTGGGCCCTGAGGGAATCACAGGGCTGACAAGTCCCTCTTCGCTCTCCACAGCAAGAGCATGTCTTCACAAGGCGACAGCGTTGACCGCTTGGCAGCTCCGAGAGCAGAGGTACCCTCACTGGCCAGGCTCTCATACCACAGGCATCGGCCTTGGCCCACCTGCCACCACTGGGCCTCTCCTGCTGGGCGCTGCTGTGTGTCTGGGACAGTGCTGGGCACCAGGAAGAAGGAAGGGGCTATAGCCCCAGCCTCTGCCACTGAGGGTCCCCAAGCCCAGCTGAGGGGAGGGAAATGTGACCAGCGTGCAGAGCCTGAGGAGAACATTTCTATCTGGACGCTCATCTGGCCAGTTTGCCTGGACCTCCTCTGAGTCTGCCCTGCCGTAAGCACAGAAGCTGCAGAGATGACTCAGACAAGGCCCCCCACAATGAAGCCTGGGGACTAGCATGGGTGCTTAGTCCAGAGAGTTCGAACCCTTCCCTGTGTGCCCACCCCCACCAGGTCTGGAAGGAGCACCCATCTTGGAGTCAGACCTGGGTTCAAATCCCAACTCCTCTTAAAAAATGGGGTGGCTTCAGACAAATCGCTTATTCTCCCTGAGCCTCAGTTTCTACATCTGTGAAATGGGAAACTAATGTATGTAAGGCACATCTATAGGAACTCAGTGAGTGAGAGTTTTCTCCCTTCTTCCTTACTGCACGCTTCTTCCTAGGCCCTATTTGACTTCACTGGAAACAGCAAACTGGAGCTGAATTTCAAAGCTGGAGATGTGATTTTCCTCCTCAGTCGGATCAACAAAGACTGGCTGGAGGTGAGTTTGGAAGTGAGAATAGAGGTGAGATGGAGGTGAAGATGGAGGTGAGGTTGGAGGTGAGGATGGAAGTGAGATTGGAGGTGAGATGGAGGTGAGATTGGAGGTGAGGGTGGAGAAGGTGAGGGTGGAGGTGAGATTAGAGCTGAAGATGAAGGTGAGGGTGGAAGTGAGGGTGGAGGTGAGGATGGAGATAAGGGTGGTGAGAGTGGAGGTGAGGGTGGAGGTGAGATTGGAGGTGAATGTGGAGTTTGCATTGGAGGTGAGGGTGGAGGTGAGATTGGAGGTGGCTATTGGAAGTGAAGATGGAGGTGAGATTGGTGGTGAGATTAGAGGTAAACATGAAGGTGAGGAAGGTGAGTTTGCAGGTAAGGATGAAGGTGAGATTAGAAGTGAGGATGGGGGTGAGTATGGAGTTAAGGATGAAGGTGAGGTTAGAGATGAGGTTGGAGGTGAGGTTGGAGGTGAGAATGAAGGTAAGGATAAGCTGAAATTAGAGGTGAGGCTGGAGATGAGGTTGCTTCAGGCACTGTGTGGGGACAGAGACTGAGGATGGTACCGGAAGGCCTCAGGGAAGAGTTGCCATCTGAGGATAGTCCTGGAGATTCAGGCAGGTTGGGGAGCCTGCAGGAGCACAGCCTGTGGGAGGGCAGGTGTCTAGTGGGAGCAGAACATTCTGGAGCTCATGCACCTGTCTTTGGTTCTGACCCTGAAAAACTGGGTTGCTTAGAGCAAGTAAGTTAATCTACTGAGTTTAGTTTCTTGGTCTACAACAGGTGTCTCAGCAGGGTCACTATTGACACTGGGGCCAGATGATCCCTTGTGGGGTTGTCCTGAGCATTGCAGGGTGTTCAGCACCCTCCCTGGCCTCTCCACTAGATGCCAGCAGTACTGCTAAGTTGCAACAGTCAATTAGCTCTCCAGACATTTGCTCCTAGGGGGTGAAATTGCAACCACTTGCATAATATGGGACAACAGTACCTGCCCTGCCCGCAGCAATAAAAGCTGCTGGTGGAGAGCGTGAACTCAGAGCCAGCCTGCTTGGGTCATTTCCTAGCTCTGTTTTTCACTAGCTTTGTGGACCTTTGGAAACTTACTCAAGCTTTGTGGTTTCCTTTTCTGTAAATGTTTCTTCATCGGGTTCCTGGAAGGGGCAAAGGAGGTGATAAATGTCCAGGGTTCGCCCCAGAGCCTGGTTGCATGGCACCTGGCCAGGCACTAGGATCCTTAGGAGACTTAAATGAAACTTTGAAGCCAGGGCCTTTCCCGGTCACTGCTTTGTCCCAGTAATGCCCACAGAAGGGCTCCGTTCTGACTCACTGAGTGGTGGTAGGAAGTGGCTGTGTTTGACCTTCGCCTGGGGCAGGCCTTTTGTATTAGGTCCTGTCTTTAGACTTACTGCTCTTGTGGGGAGTGTCTGAAGAAGGTTCTGGGACAGGTCCAGAGTCAGGGTCAGTCCCTGGGGGTGCCAGGACCTTTAAAAGTTGAATTGGGTCCCTGGCGTCCAGGCCCTGGAGAAGGGCTAGTAGTGGCCACTGGTTTCACCAGTTCAGCAGTTTCCATTTTACCCTAATCATAGATTTCTGTTTCAGGAACTCAGGGCTCTTACAGCTGCCTGAAGGATATCTCTGGGTCGCTTTCCAGAAATCGAAAACATGTATCACCTTCCTGTTTTCTGGAAAGTCCTACTTATCAGTATGCTGGCTAACTTCTGGCCTCAGGCTGAAGGAGGGGCAGAGGGGCAGGGAGGGGACCACTTTGAGCCTTGGTTAATATGTTTGTAAAATGGCATGTAAAGAATCCATATTCCATGGGGTCGTTGTGAAGATGAAGAGAACACGTGCACAAAGGCCAGGCAGTGGCCGGGTCTGGGTCTGGTTTCTGGCTACTTGTCTAGAGGAGGGGCTCAGTTGTATCTGCTGAACGAATGAGTGAGTGGGTCAGGAGCAGGCCCTTCCCCACTCATCACCCCCTTCCTCCTCTGCTCTGTTTCCATCCTTAACACCTACCGCCATAGGACTTACTGGATAGGTCACTGTTCACAGGTGGGTATGGCCTGTCATTCCTCATCATACTGGAAGCTCCACTGGGGCAAGGACTTGGTTTTTTTTTTTTTTTGAGACACAGTTTTGCTCTTGTTGCCCAGGCTGGAGTGCAATGACGCCATCTGGGCTGACTGCAACTTCATCCGCCGGGTTCAAGTGATTCTTCTGTTTCAGCCTCCCAAGTAGCTGGGACTACAGGCATGCGCCACCACACCCAGCTAATTTTTGTGTGTTTAGTAGAGATGGGGTTTCGCCATGTTGGCTAGGCTGGTCTCAAACTCCCAACCTCAGGTGATCCACCCACCTCGGCCTCCCAAAGTGCTGGGATTATAGGCGTGAACCACCGCACCTGGCTCAAGGACTTTTATCTATTTTGAGTTTCCAGAGCCTGTCACGTGGCTGGTTCTCAAGCATTCTTTGTTGAATGAATGAGTGAATGAATGAGTGAGATAAAAGCAACTTTCCATATAAATTCAGATTCTGACATATTGTAAAACCCAAATATAAGTCTTCTTAGAAGTGACCAGCTCAACGAACTTCCTTGCTTTCTCTCCTCCCTCTACAGAAGAAGACCAGGACCTCGACCGCCTTTCCGCATCGTTAGAATGGGGCGAGGGCTCCTAGGCGTGGCTCTGCTGCCTCTCCTCTCGCCAATTGGTCATCCCTTCCCTTCCTCTGCAGGGCACTGTCCGGGGAGCCACAGGAATCTTCCCTCTCTCCTTCGTGAAGATCCTAAAAGACTTCCCTGAGGAGGATGACCCCACCAACTGGCTGCGCTGTTACTACTACGAAGACACCATCAGCACCATCAAGTCTGTGGCCTGGAGGGAGGGGCCTGTCCGGCCTTCCTGCCATCCCTATCACCACCATCCCTCATATCACCCTCCCATGGGTCCCTCTCCCTCTCCAAAGCCCGCAGTGGCTCCCAGATGAGCCACAATGCTGTAACAAGACATCAACATTCAGGATAGCTTGGCCAGCCTCATTACCATTTCCCCCACCCTATACCCCACTTCCAGCTTGATGCCTCCTTACGCCAACCTGTTACCCCCACAGGGACATCGCGGTGGAGGAAGATCTTAGCAGCACTCCCCTATTCAAAGACCTGCTAGAGCTCACGAGGTGAGGGGCTGGGAACGGGGCTGGGGATTCAGACTCTCTGGAGAAGGG
This sequence comes from Plecturocebus donacophilus, assembly GCA_004027715.1. Lineage (NCBI taxonomy): Eukaryota > Metazoa > Chordata > Mammalia > Primates > Pitheciidae > Plecturocebus > Plecturocebus donacophilus. The sequence continues at coordinate 86,973 of PVKP010001887.1, forward strand.
AAAGCAGGGAGAAATGTCAAGCGTTGGTATGAAGGCGCTGGGGGTTTTGCATGTACTTTACCTTCTCGTTTTACCCGCAGCCCAGCCTGCAGGTTAGGAAGCATCTCCCCACTTTAGAGATGAGCTGGGAAGCTGCAGAGAGGTTGGGGGGCTTGGCTGAGCTCACACACGTTGTGAATTTAAATCCGGATCTGCAGTTGGAGCTAAAGTCTCTCTGGCTAAAAGCCTGGACTTGAATCATCCGCCATCAGGGACTCACCACCTCCCCAGGTCCAGGACATTGTTAGACATTCTTTTACAAAATGGTAGTCTCATCGTGACATTTCTGACCGTAAAAGTTGTTCCAACTCATTATATAAAAAGAGAAATGTCAGAAATCATGCCAGAAAGGTACAAAGAAGTGAAATCACCTCCTAGTTTTACCCCCCTCATTACGTGACTTACACTCAGGTTTCTTCAGTACTTATACCCCCACATACACATGCACATGCAAAGGTTACTTTGGCTGCACAAAACCTTTCTGTGGCTACATCATTAATGTGGCCTTGCCCTTTTGCTGGCCTCTTAGGATTTCTTCTACTTTTTTAAACTACTCTAAACAACGTTGTACAGACCGTCTTTGTTCACCTATTCCATGACTTATCTGATTATTTCCTTGTAATGATTTTCAAGAAGTGGAATTGGGGATCAAAGCGTTTGTAAGTCTCATAGGCTTCTGCCCCACATTGTCAAATTACTGGTAGAAGGCTCAGATCAATTTCTAGGTGCTCCAGCCAAGTAGAAGAATGAGCATCTTCCCGCAGCCATGCCAGACAGTTACTGTCCTTACAAGCTTCTCCTCAGTAGCCTCATGCAGGTGTCTCTCTGAGGCTTTATACAGACCCACTCTGTGCCCAGCCAAGCCCACTTTTCTTCATAACAACTCCTAAGCCTTTAGCACATTTATACACAAGACATTTCAGGCTGCACCACTAATTTCCCATGAAAATCTCTTCTCCATTTTTTTTTTTTTTTTTTTTTTTTTTTTTTGAGACAGAGTCTCACTCTGTTGCCCAGGCTGGAATGCAGTGGTGCAATCTCGACTCACTGCAACCTCTGTGCCCCAGGTTCAAACGATTCTCCTGCCTCAGCCCCCTGAGTAGCCAGGACTACAGGCGTGTGCCACCACGCCCGGCTAATTTTTGTATTTTTAGTAGAGACAGGGTTTCGCCATGTTGGCCAGGCTGATCTCGAACACCTGACCTCAGATGATCCCCTCTCCTTGGCCTCCCAAAGTGTTGGGATTACAGGTATGAGCCACTGCCCCCGGCCTCTTCTCCCTTTTAGGCCTCAATATCCCCATCTGTACAATGGGAGGTTGGATTACTTGGATGATACGGGCTTGTATCAGGCTCTGATCTTTTCTCACTCCTGGTTTCAGGATATAAAATTCTTTTTACCTCCTCTTCCTATCCCTCCCCCACGCTTAGGCCCTCTGATTAACCCTGACTATTCCCGTGCAGGCGGGAGTTCCAGAGGGAGGACATCGCCCTGAATTACCAGGACAGGGAGGGGGATCTGGTTCGGCTGCTGTCGGATGAGGACGTGGCGCTCATGGTGCGGCAGGCTGCCAGCCTCCCCTCCCAGAAGCGCCTCTTCCCCTGGAAGCTGCACGTCACACAGAAGGACAACTACAAGGTCTACAACACGATGCCCTGAGCTGACGGCGTCCCTGGAGCAGTGAGGGGACACCAGCAAGAGCCTCCAGCCCTCAGCGGAGAATAGGACCCGGAAAACCCGGGAGGAAGGGGCGGACTTCCCATCGCCGAGGCAAACGGACCTGTGGGGCTTGTATCCTGTCTCTTTCTACTCTTCATATCTGATTTAAATAAACCATTCCATCTCAAAGGGGCAGGCTAGGGGACACAGTAGGTCTTTCATGGGGAGTAAAATACCATTTCATGAGCATCCACTGGGTGGGGCATTTATATCCAGCAGGGGTCCTGGTTCTGAGACCCCCGTCCCACCACCCCATTTTCTTGCTCTGTCCCTGTGTGGGGGGGAAACCCGAGGGTCCCCAAGCCACCCCCCTTCTCCCTCCCACTGCTCCCCTTTTCCTGGGATTTGCCACCCGCCCCACAGAAGTGATCTGCTCTGGGTACCCTCTGGGGTCACACCCATGCCAAGTCCTCAGCTGTGTGATGAGGATCAGGAGCTCTCCTCTGCCTTCCTGTGTCTGCTGCTCTGTGGGGCAGGGAGGCAGGTTTCAGGGTCGGTTGTCCACTATAAGTAGGGACTGGGGGAGGACTCTTAGCTTCTGGTTGTTTGCCAGCAACGTTTGGTGCTCCTAAGCTTGTAGATGGATTGCTCTGTCTTCGCATGGCATTCTCCCTGTGTGTATTTATACCTTCGTCCTGCTGTGCGTTGATGCATCCAAATTCCTCCTTGTATAAAGACTCAAGTCATGTTGGACTAGGGCCCGTCCTAATGATCTCATTTTACCTTGATTACCTGTAGAAACCTCCTATTTCCAAATAAGGCCACATTCTGGAGTACTAGGGGTTAGGACTTTGTGTCTTTTTTTTTTTTTTTCACCAGGTTGGAGTGCAGTGGCACGATCTCGGCTCACTGCAACCTGTGCCTCCTGGGTTCAGGCGATCCTCCTGTCTGAGCCTCCTGTGTAGCTGGGACTACAGGCGCGTACGACCACATCTAGCTAATTCTTGTATTTTTGGTAGAGACGGGATTTCACCGTGTTGGCCAGGATGGTCCCGATCTCCTGACCTTATGATCCGCCTGCCTCAGCCTCTTGATGTGCTAGGATTACAGGCGTGAGCCACCGCGCCCGGCCAACATGTCATTTTTAATTTCAGCATAACACTTCAACCCATGACACTCCCTTTACCCACTCAGCTCCCACCACTGGGGTGAGGGCTCTGCAACAGGCGTAGCAGGCCAGGAATGCTAGACCTTAACTCCCTGGCAGGGCAGGGGCCATGCTGAGAGGGGCAGCCTGAGATCAAGGGATACCATCCTCCACTCCAGTGCCCACTCACAGAACAGATATCCCTCCCAGAGAAGTAGGCTGATTTGTCTATCCCCAGCTCTGGTGCCGCGGCGCAGAGGTTCTGCCCAGGGAGTGAGTCGTGCCTTCGGGATGGAGAATTCCACAGCTTTTCCTGAGGGGACTAACTCTATTTGGAAAGAATCCTGAAGAAGTTGACAAAAATAATGGAAGTCTTGATAGCCAGCAATTAAGGAAGGACCAGATACTAATGGCATCAAGTGAAATGTAAGCCCAGAAATTTCACAGAGAACCAGGTAAAGAAATAACCAAGAAGCTGGTTGTGGTGGCTCACGCCTGTAATCCCAGCACTTTGGGAGGCTGAGGCGGGCGGATCACCTGAGGTTGGGAGTTTGAGACCAGCCCAACCAACATGGAGAAACTCCATCTCTACTAAAAATACAAAATTAGCCAGGCATGGTGGTACATGCCTGTAATCCCAGCAACTTGGGAGGCTGAGGCAAGAAAAGCACTTGAACTCAGGAGGCGGAGCTTGCAGTGAGCTGAGATCATGCCATTGCACTCTAGCTTGGACAACGAGAGTGAAACTCCATCTCAAAAAAAAAAAAAAAAAAGGGAAATAACCAAGAATAGTGATTCTAGGACTACAGTCATCCCCAAGGACTCAGAAGATTGTGCTCCTGTGCTGGGCTGCACCTACACAGGACAAGTCAGAGTGGAAAGTGTGGCAGACTTGAAATCATTTCCTAAATCACATACAGACCCATCAGCAAAACACACTAGCTCAAGAGGCTTGATTAAGCATAACCTCTGAACAAACAATGGCTGAATAAGCTAATCTGACTCAAAGGGGATTCTTAGGAAGCCAGGCTTAAAAATAAAATTACACTCATTTCCTGGTGGTCTAGAAGACTGTGCACACCCAGGCTGGTCACTCTCAGGAGTGACTGGAGAAAGAAATGCTGGGCTATCAGTTCCTGATTGAACATGGGGCAAAGTTGAACCCTGAGCTGTGAGAGATGTTTCCAAACCACATTCACAGCCAAAAGTAAAGGGTAAAACCAATCTAATTAAAGGGGCTAAAGCACAACTTTTTGCCAATAAGTGGTTTATGCAGACCCAAGTACAACCTCTAGGAAGCCAGGATAAGAGAAAAAAAAATGAGGAAAACATATGAGCAGGGACATCATGAGCTGCACATTGTAGGAGAAACAGACCTCACAAAATTAGTTCAGTGAAGTCACTGAACAAGTAAACACATGACAAACCAAATAACAGCATTAAGCCCTAGAGGGAATAGGAGAGCAGTATGTGGAGTTGCTACAAAACAGTTCCTGATATGGTTTGGATCTATATCCCTGCCCAAATCTAATGTCTAATTATAATCCCCAGGTTGCAGGTGGAGCCTGGTGGGAGGTGATCGGATCATGGGGGTGGTTTCTTGTAAATAGTTTAGCACCATTCCCTCAGTGCTGTTATGATGGTGAGTGAGATTCAGTCATTTAAAGGCGTGTGGCACCTCCTCCTTTCTCTCTTCCCCCTGTTCTGTGCCATATTAGAGTTGCCTGCTTCTCCTTTGTCTTCCACCAAGATTGTAAGGTTTCCTGAGGCCTCCTCAGAAGCAGAAGCCACTAGGCTTCTTGTATAGCCTGTAGAGCCAAGAGCTAATTAAATCTCTTTTCCTCATAAGTTATACAGTTTCAGATATTTCTTTATAGCAGATGCAAGAACAGACAAATATAGTTCTCAACAAGAAATTATGAGAATTGCAAAAAAACAGCAAAGTGTGATCCATACACCTGAGGCAAATAAAAGCAGGCAAAAGAAACTCCCCTTGAAGGGAGCATTCAGATGCTGGACTTAGCAAACAATGACTTCATATTCGGAGTATGTTTAAAGAACTAAAGGAAACCATGTTCAAAGAATTAAAAGAAAGTATTATAACAATGACTCTTCAAATACCGAATATCAATACAAAGACATAGATGATTTTTAAAAAGAGAACCAAGTTGAAATTCTAGAGTTGAAAAGAACAATAACTGAAAAGAAAAGTCTACTAGAGGGTGTTGAGCAGTGAGAACACATGAACACAGGGAGGGGAACATCACACACTGGGGCCTGTCAGGGGTGGGGGGCCAGGGGAGGGATAGCAGGGGATGGGGGGATTGGGGAGGGATAATATTAGGAGAAATACCTAACGTAGATGACAAGGGGGTGGATGCAGTGAACCACGAAGACACATATATACGTATGTTACAAACCTGCACGATCTGCACATGTACCCTACAACTTAAAGTGTAATAATAATTAAAAAAATCCACTAGAGAGGCTCAGTAGTAGATTTGAGTTGACGAAAGAATGTTAACAGAGAAAGTAAAACAAATTGAGAGATCAACCAAGATGATACAATCTCAAGAAAGAAAGAAAAAGGAGTGGAGAAAAATGAACAGAGCATCAGAGAAATGTGGGACACCATGAAGTGCACCAACATGTGCATAATGACATTACCAAACAGAGAAGAGAGAAAGGGACAGAAAAAAGATGAAAAGAAATCATGATTGGAAATGCTCCAATTTTTATTTTTTAAAAACCACCGATCTACATATCCAAAAAGCTCCACAAACTCCAAGTAGTAAAATACAAAGAAAGCCACACTTAAACACATCATAGTCAAAATGTTGAACGCCAAACTTAAGGAGAAAATCTTGAAAGCAGAAAGGGAAAAAAATGACTCGCCACATAAAAGGGAACCTCAGTAAGACTAACAGCTGATTTCCTGTAAACCAAGAATCTTACATACAAAAATCTATCATTCAAAAATGAAGGTGAAATTAAAACATTCCAAAATAAGCAAAAACTGAGAATATTCATTGTTAAGCAGACTTGCTTTACAACAAAAAAATTAAAGGAAGTTCACTCTGATGACTTCATTTTAACTTGATTAGCTCTGTAAAGGTTCTATGTCATGTAATAGCACATTCTGAGATACTGGGGTTAGAAATTCAACATATCTTTTAGGGGAGAATACAATTCAAACCAAACAGTATGCTAGAAAATATCCATTTAAGAAAAATTTTAAGACCTTGCAAGATGTGTTCTCCCAAACCCAGTTATTTGGCTTCTAGTTGTTGCCTGACCACCTTCACCAAGAAGATGTTCTGCAGCAAAACAACCAGACCTTGGCTAGGACACATTCTTTGAGGAATTATGAGCCTCACAAGAAGTAAAGGAGTTTTCCAATGACTCTTCTACTCCCCACTCTTAGGGACAAGCTGTGCAAGCTGATCCCTTCCCCCCACTCTGACTGCTCTGCAGCTGCATTCCTGAACCCCTACCTAGGTGCCACAGCGAGGCTGCCGGACGTGCTACAATAAGCAAAGCCTGATCCGGGCAGCTGCAGGGGGACAGGAAAAACATGTTGGTTATCCATACTTGTAAATTTCTGTTTGACACATATCTGTAAAAAAACTCCTGGTTTCTCTCTGTTTCTTAAAAGACTGCCGTCACAAAAGACACAGGATGATGTATTGTAGGTCTGTTACAAGTTGACAAACTATCTCTGTGCCTGTCACCAGCGGATAGATTACCTCAGTCCTAAAACCCCCTTATGCCCCTCTCACCCTATATAAACCTCTCATTTTGTAAGCTCAGGGCTGCCTCTCACTGTTACGGAGCAGCCCGGCAGGTTCATAAAACTTGGTTCCCTGACTTTGGGTCTATTCTCCTTTCTCTCGGCTACCCTTACACTCACCAAAAAATCTATGATAGGAGCAGGAGTCAGAACACAGAGCGGTTGGGGCGTTGCTCTGCCGTGCAGGGGCAGTGCAGAATGCAGAGCCGTGGGGAGCCTGTGAGGTCGGGAGGCTGGGCCAGGGGCTTCTGTCCCAGGCCAAGGCCCTGGAGGTGAGAGCTGAGGTGATCCTGAGACAGTGGCATTCCTGGCTTCCAGCAGAAGTAGGAGAAAGTGGAGTGAAGTATTTCCAGTTTAGGCTGACAGGAGTGCCACCCTGATTAACATCAAGCAAGAGGTTCGTACTCAAAGATGACCATATCTGTGAGTGAGAACAGGCAGAGGCAGTAAACAGTAGCTTTAGAGCCCCGGAGACTACAGATTATTGAATTATATGACTGAAATATTTAAAGAAATAGAGAATGTAATCATAAAGATGAATAAACAAAAAATGATGAGCAGGCAAGTTTTCAGAACTGTAAAGGAAAGAAGGTGTGAATGTATCGATGTGTGTGCATATGTGTGTGTATGCACACATATATTATTGAAAAGCTAAGTTGGCAAAAAGCCCAAATTTATCAGTAATTCTGATTCCATAAACATAGATGGCTTCGATGTATGAGTTAAAAGATTGAATTTTTAAAAATCTAAATCTAAGTGTCATATATACAAGACACATGTAAAAGGTCATGAAAACCTTGAAAGTAAAAAAAAAGTATGAAAATGGTATTCCTGGAAACCACTAACCAAAAGACAGCTGGGACGTCTATACAGATTCACAGTCTACTTTTGTGTAGACTTGGCACTGGAACTCACTTAGTGGCACTCCTTGACCCTGAACTGAATAGTTACACTTACCAGCCGTATGTGTCGCTGTTATTCCCTTATATTTTATTGCTTTTGGAAGGATGACTTTTGATTTTATGATAACTGAAGTAAAGCACACGTCAAAATCAGAAGTGGAAAGCTTTTGCTGATAATGAACCTGATGAAAATTGCATCAGTGGATTCACTACGTAATGTTATCTGATGAAAACCTTGGCTCCGATCAGTTGGCAGTGAGCATCAGACTGCTCTGCAGAATGGCTGATGAGGGTCCACCAATTGCTTACGCCTTGTTGACTGTTCTTGGTGTACCACATGCTACAGGAACACACAGGATACATTCAGAGGTAAATGGAGGTGTACCACGTGCTACAGGAACACACAGGATACATTCGGAGGTAAATGGAACAAGCCAACATCCACCGTCTTCGTAGGATGCATCCAATTTACTGCCTGTCAGTACACAAACTAGACACCATGGGTAACCAGAGACATATTTTCTGACTGATTGATAACCTTTGCATACCGGCAGTACAAACCCATTGCAGGGATTCTGGCTTGGACAAAAACCCAGTTGTTAGATGTTATCATTCCTGGAAACGGTTACACATACCTCCTTCCCAAACATTTTGTGGAAAAGCAGTTTCAGCTTTTATTTCCCCTAGGGGAATACTTGCATTTGAGCCTGACTGCAAAGAATTTTAGAGGAAGGGTAAACACTTTTTTTCAGCCTGTGTGCTCGCTGCAATCACAGAGCCTAAGATTCCATGACTCCCAAAAGAGTCCCGTGTTTAGAATGTCATGTACACAGTTGACAGCATTTGGAATGACGCTGGTAAGACAACATTAACACAGGCTTAGCACAGACTCTGACTACATGGATGCTTGCAAACAAGTCTGTACATAAAGGCTTTGCAGGATTTTTTGTGACTAATGAGAAAATGATGACATAAGACTTCATTCTTGCACAAAAAGTTTATCAGCTTAAAGTGGAAATAACTGAGAAGAACTGATACCAAAGAAATGTTGTATACCGCAACTCAGCTATTGTTCATTCTTTGCGTGGTGGGGAAATTGCTGACAAATACAGATAAGGGTTGACGGTAATTGTGATGATAATGACAATGCAAATAACACTGAGTAAAACATTCCCATTAAAAATATGGTGAATATCTAATTAGTTAATTATGGGCCTTGAACTATTCATAATGAATGGTGAGCAGGAGATAATGGAAAATTACCCAATTAGAAACAGACTTCTCAAGTAGGCATCCAATGGAATAGGACCCTGGAAGAAGTCATTAAAAAGGCAATTGATGGCAGTGTGCTTCTTGGTTTGAGGACCCTGTTCCTGGTACATCATGAGATGTCTAGTAGGAAAAGTGTTAAGATAATTCAAGCTGTATTTAATAAAGGGATTGTTTACAAAGACGTAGGAAAACCTCGAGGAATAGTTCAGTAGCCCAGGGATCAGACCTCAGACCTGTTACATTCCTGGGCCCAAAGGAATGAAGGGAAGGAGTGTCTACAAAACCTGGAAGGAGGGGATTGTGTAGACAGGACCTCCTTAGAAGGACCGGTAATCTTTGGCTGGTGGGTGAGATTGACCCAAAGTAACCCTGCAGGGAGGGGACCAGAGGAACAAATACCCCCCACTCCTCTCCTTCCCCCTTCTGATCTCAGGGGAGGGGTTCCCCACCGCCAAACAGAACTGGAAGCCCTAGGGCCGGGCTGTTACAATCCACACAGGCTAGCTTCCCAAGGTAGAGAGCAGGGCGGAAGAGAGACGGAGTAGATGTGAGTGGGGAAACGAAGACATCTGGCTCCATCCACACCTTTTGCCCCTCACTATGTATGCTTACCCTTTAGCCAAGTGAAAACTCCACGTTCCCAAGACGGGGAACGCAGGAATGGATGGCACTGTCGGGTCATATCAATACAGACAGACTCCCACCTGAAACTGAAAGTGTTGGCTGCTACAGGTATTCTTTCTATAAAGCGGTGGAAGTGTGATGACTGAAGTAATATACATATAGCTGTTAGTCCCCGCATCCGCAGCTGGTCACAGGTCCAAAGTGGGTATTTTGAGCTACGTGTTCCCAGTGTTCATTTCACGTTGCTCCTACTTCCAATAGCCCACGGGTCAAATGAGGGTGTTTATGCGGTGGAGTGACTCAAGACTTCATTCCTATCTGAGTTCTTGTAAGCCTTGTCTTTATCAGATTGTCTCAGTGTTGCATTGACCAGGATTATTGGGTAAGAAAATACTAAGAAGCACCTATGTGACTCACAGGGGGGTCAGACATAGTCCTCTCTACCTCCCTTCTATAGCAGTGACCTAATTTCCTCCTTGGTAGTGAGGATCAATTACTACAGCCAATACAGTGACCTCTTTCTCCACCTATTGGCTCAATGGCACAGGGAGGATCAAATGGTTCAAATTTCTAAAAAACATCACTTTGTATATGCCACAAGTTTTCATATGTCCCATTGTCATTTGATTGCAACTATTCTTTAGATTCAATTAGGATTATACTATTTGAGCTATCAGTTACTTAGAAGTACGTTTTAAAATTTCCAAACGTGAGGATTTTATTTTTTATTTGTTTGTTTTTCAGGTTTTTTTTTTTTTTTTTTTTTGAGATGGAGTCTTGCTCTGTTGCCCAGGCTGGAGTGCAGTGGCGCGATCTCAGCTCACTGCAACCTCCGACTCCCAGGTTCAAGTGATTCTTCTGCCTCAGCCTCCCAAGTAGCTGGGACTACAGGCACCCACCACCATGCCCAGCTAATTTTTGTATTTTTAGTAGAGACGGGGGTTTCACCATGTTGGTCAGGCTAGTCTTGAACTCCTGACCTCAAGTGATTCACCCACCTCAGCCTCCCAAAGTGCCGGGATTACAGGCATGAACCCCCATGCTTGGCCATGTGAGGATTTTATAAAAACATTTTTTTCTTTTTGCTTTTTCTTTTTAAAGTATCCTTGCACGTTTCATGCAGATTCATTTGTCTTTCATATCCGTCAGTTGTAGAGACCTAGCCAAGCTAAGGGAATGAATCAAAATCAACGGAAGACAAGGGTGAGGTTTCTCAAACTGAAATACCCTGTTTATGTTGGGTAAAGCCACCTCCACGGAACATCACGAGTCCTCAGGTTGTAAGGCCTGACACCTGTGGCGTGTGGTGATACAGCACTTTGTCTCTTCCTTATAGCCTCATGAAATAAAGAGAAAGTTTGTTCAAGAGATGATGGTAGTGTTCACCGCCCTAGGATGTTACAAGAAAGTAAATGAGAACAGTAACCCCAGGACAGGGAGGCTGTGGCTGCTGCTCAGACATCTACAGCATTTCCCTGGGGGGACACACGAAGGCAGCAGAGAGACAGTCCCAAAATAAACAGTGAGGGAGATGCAGATGTCGGAGTCATAGTATGGGGGCTAAAGTGACTCCATCTTGGAAGCTGATCCACCGTGTTGACTTCTGATTAACTCCGGTTCCTGGAATGCCCCAGACTTCATTTTATCTATTGTTCTTTGTGTAAGGACATAGGCCTACCATAAATCCTGACTTTCGATCAAATTAAGCATGTGTGCCCTTTCTTTATGGTGCGTAATCCCTGAGGCTGGGGGATAATGGTGTGGCGATCTACCTGTCTCACAGCTGTCCAAGACCATGCTTCTGTCTCTAAGTTCTCAAATAAAACCACCCTATAACAAGCTGGATTTGTCTGCTTCCTTCTCTGGTTTCCTGGCTCCTATGTCTGTGGGTCGCTTTGCATGTACAGCCTTAAAAAAAAAAACACTTTTAATGGTCAGATGTAAAAATAGAGAAAGTACGTGAAAGAAAAATAGCTGAAAATTAGCAAGCTAAACTTCCGAAATCTGAAGTTAAAAAAAAAGAAAGAACAATAAAATTAGCTCAAGGAGGGAAGTAAAGACTTATAAAGATAAGACCAGAACTCAACATCATCACCACCACCAACAACAAAAAATATGATAGAAAAGGTCAACAAAGCCAAAATTGGGACCCTAGGAAAGACTATGATAAAATTGATGAAGATAAAGTGAAAGAAGAAAAAATAGTATTAGGAATGTGAATGGACCATAATCATAGATAAAACAGAGGCTTAAAAGACATTGAGCCAGGTATGGTGGCTCATGCCTGTAATCCCAACACTTTGGGAGGCCCAGGCTGGCGGATCATGAGGTCAGGAGATGGAGACCATCCTGGCTAACACAGTGAAACCCCGTCTCTAGTAAAAACACCGAAAATTAGCTGGGAGTGTTGGCACCCGCCTGTAGTGCCAACTACTCGGGAGACTGAGGCAGGAGAATCACTTGAATTCAGCAGGTGGAGGCTGCAGTGAGCCAAGATCGCGCCACTGTGCTCCAGCCTGGGCAACAGAGCAAGACTCCATCTCAAAAAAAGAAAGACAAGACACTGAGAATTTCATCAAGATCTTTATATTCTAAATTTTAAAATTTAGATCAAACAAATACTTAGAAAAGTATAATTTGGTTTAAGAAGTCAAGAGAACTGGTAGACTGAATTTTCCTTTATTAAATAAATTGAAGCCGAAATGTTGCCTCCCCAGTCACATACAGTTTTCTGGGCAAGTTCTACCAGACGTTAAAATGGCAGATTATGCTAATATTACAAAAATATCATCCAGAAAATAGAAGATAGACCATTTCCCAACTCATCTATGCAGCCAGAATAATCTTGACACCTGTCTTAGTCTGTTTTGTGCTGCTATAGCAGAATACCACAGATTGGATCATTTATAAAGAACAGAAATTTATTTCTTGCAGTTCTGGAGGCTGGGAAGCCCAAGGTCAAGGCACCAGTAGGTCAGGGTCCAGTTTCTCTGCTTCCAACATGGCACGTTGAGGGCTGCATCCTCCAGAGTGGGGGAATACTATGTCTTTATGTGGCAGAAGAGCAGAAAAGGAAAAGGGTAAATCCACGCCTGCAAGGCCTTTTTATAACAGCATTAATCCATTAAATGCTTCCCAAAAGTTTCCACATCCCAAACTGTGACATTGGAAATTAAGTTTCCAACACAGGAATTTTAGGGGACACATTCAGACCACAGCAATTCCCAAATAGACAAAAGCAGTACAAGTGGTCAAACTTATAAACCAATCACACATGTGAAGATAGAGAGAAACTTTAGCAAGCTAAATCCAGCAGGAAACATACATACACACAAAGATAATACAAATGCCTACATTTGGTTTAACCCAGACATACAAGGAAAGCTTTGCGTCTAAACGATTCATATTATTCACCATTGCATAAAAGAATAAAGGAGAAAAACTACATGATCATCTCAACAGATGTGGGAAAAAAATTGATACAATTCAAGACTGATTCACAAATTTAAATTAAACACACGTGCACATCCCCCATACACCTCTTAGTACACTGGGAATAAAAGGGAAGTCTTTCATCTAATAAAGGCTCTTTTCAAGAAAACCTGCAGCAATATCATTCTAACATTTAGTAGAAGCACATTAGAATATAGTAGCAGTTTCTTTACGTGGTAGAGAGGCAAGAATGTCCACTATCACTCATTTACCAACACTGAAGGGCCCAGCCATGCCAGCAGGGCATGAAGAAGAAACTAAAGCATAAGTATTGGAAGGCAAAGCATGTCTGTTATTATTCACATTTGCTCCAGTTGTCTACGTTGAAAACCCAATAGAAAGGATAGGCAAATCATTCACTATGATAATAGAGCGTCACTTTGTGGCTGATTCTGTTAATGCTAAACATTGATTGCCTTTCTATACAACAGCAATAAATAATTTGAAAAGAATTCTTTTCTATTTTTTCTTTGAGACGGAGTTTTGCTCTTATTGCCCAGGCTGGAGGACAATGGCACGATCTTGGCTCACTGCAAACTACGCCTCACAGGTTGAAGCAATTCTCCTGCCTCAGCCTTCCAAGTAGCTCGGATTACAGGCCTGCATCACCACACCTGGCTAATTCTGTATTTTTAGTAGCAACAGGGTTTCTCCATGTTGGCCAGGCTGGTCTCAAACTCCTGACCTCAGGTGATCCACCCGCCTCAGCCTCCCAAAATGCTGGGATTACAGGCGTGAGCCACTGTGCCCGGCCAAGAATTCTTAATAGATGCCATTTACAACACCAATAAAATCTTAAGGTACTTGGAAATAGATCTAACTAAAGGTATGCGACACCTGTATGTATAAAATGGTAAAACTTAACTGAAAGATTAAAGAAAACTGAAGTAAATGGAAAGACAACTCAAGTTCATAGCTTTAGTATGAAGCTAATTAATGATCAATGTGAAGTTCATTACCTTCAATGTGAAGCTCATTACCTTCAATGTGAAGCTAATATTGTGCAGCTGTCAGTTCTCCCAGCTGATTTATAGCTATCCATGGTTTTGATGCAAATAGAAAAACATCTCAATAATTTCTTTCTTCTTTTTATTTTGTTTTTGTGTAGAATTTCATAAACTTTTTATAACATTTATATAGAAGAGCAAAGGATTTGAAATAGCCAAAGTACTCCTGAAGAAGTAGAAAGTGATGAGAAATGATCTCTGGAGTAGTAAGAATTATTACAAAGCAATGTAAATGAAAACAATGTAATATTGTCCCAGGGAATGATAATTTAGCAATGAAACAGAATAGAGAGCCCAAAATACTTGATATGTGATGGAAGTAGATTTGTGGGCTAGTTGGGGAAAAGAGAAATAAAATCAAAGAATGATGCTTGGGCCATTGCTAGACCACATGGAATACAAAACAAATGAGACTGGATCCCTAAGTTGGCCACCATTCCAAAAGGCAATTTTGTGCATTAACTTGTAAGAGGGAAAAGTAATACTTTGAGAAGATGCGTAGGATACTATGTACCAAATCTTGGAATAGGGAAGAATTTTGTAAATAAAACAAAAATAAATAAATACCAATAAATTTGACTACATTAAGCTCAAGATGTTCTCAACATCAAAAGACACAAGCGAAGAGGCACAGTGGCTCAGCCTGTTACCCCAGCACTTGGGAAGGCCTAGTGGGAGGATTGCTTGAAGCCAGGAGTTTGCGACCAATCTGGGCAACAAAGTGAGACCTTGTCTCTATAAAAGAAATTTTAAAATTAGTTGGTGGGCCTGTAGTCCCAGCTACTCAGGAGGCTGAGGCAGAGGAATGACTCGAGCCCAGGAGCTCGAGGCTGCAGTGAGCTACGACTGCACCACTGCATTTTAGCTGAGGCAACAGAGACCCTGTTAAAAAACAAAACAAAACAAACACACAAAAACAAAAAGAAGAAGACACAAGGAGGAGAAAAGATAAGGCAAAAACTAGAAGATATTTGCAAGACCTGTGTTGAAAACAGATGCTCGGTGCTGCAATGAAAAATCAGCACTGAGACAAAGGATCTTTTAGCAAGGCCATCTTTACTTTCTAGAGAAAGGGTGCTTTTGTTAGCGATCTTGCTGCGAGAGCACAAGAAATAAAGGAAAAGCAGACATATTTATCTTTTCCTTATTTGGGGTTGTCTTTACTGCCGTGTTTGATCTCTGTTGGCTGGAGCTAGACTTCACAATCTAAAACTAAACTCGATTGGCTAACAACTTAAAACTTTCCTAAACAGGTAAAAGCAGTGGGAACAAAAGGAAAAGAAGTCTAACTATGGAAGGGACAGGAAGTTGCTTTCGAAAGGACTTAGAAAAGTAATCACGTAAATACCTTAGTTAAAGTACAAGGACACAGAATGTTCTACATGCTTGTGAGCATGTCTAGCATAAATATCTTGGTTGAGCATAAGGACATAGAATGTACTTATTCTTTTGTATCTAACAGCTACATCGGACAGGGCTTAACAAACAGTCACTAGTAAAAAGCAAGAAGGCTTTGAAGAAAGTTAGTCTTTAAAAGAGACTATTATTTCTAACATTTGTTATTATTCTTTAACAAGAAAAGAAACTTTGAAGAGGAACTCTTTTACTTCCCACGATGTGTAACTGACAAAAGATTAGTATCTAGAATATATCAAGAATTCTCACATATTAATAAGAAAAATACAGACAACTATATAAAAAATGGGCAAAGCCATGATGAGGTATTCCACTAAAGAGGGGGAAAAACACAAATGGTCAATAACTATATAAAAAGATAGTAGTAATCAGAGGAGTGCAATTAGTTCAATCTCTTTGGAAGACAGTTTGCATTTATTTTGTAAAGTTGAACGTTCTCATATCTTATGATTCAGCAGTGAACTCTTGCACGTGACCTTGGGATATAAACAAAAACATTCATGGCAACTCTCTTCCTAATAGCCCCCAACAAGTGTAAGCAACCCAAACATCGCTCCAGAGAAAAATGGGTTCCTATAGTGATTACGACGACACAATGACGACATGAATGATTCTTAGAAATGTAATTGCATGAAAACTCAACTATCAGAAGATAAGATTTTATGTTTTAAAGCTCAAGAACTATGAACGGAAATAGCAGATACAAAATTTAGGATAGTGGTTATTTCTGGGAGGGAGGTAGCAAAGGCATAGGAGAGGAAAGATGTAGGTAGGTATCAGCAGCCAGTACTGAAATTTGCTGTAGTACTTGGGGTTTAGTGGGTGGAGGAGTGGGTTCACAGCTGTTTATTATACTTTATGGCTTAAAAATACATTACGCATAATCTTTTGTGTGTATCAAATGTGACATTAAAGATAACATATAGTTTACAAGTTTAAAAATTGGTTTCCATAAAAGATTCTTACTCTCCAGTTCCTGGAACTTTGACTTCTTTTTGTATAAATGCATTATTTTGATCTGTTATGCCAGGGGAGCATTGCTGGCCACGTGGTAGGAATGGGGTTTTCCTGAAAGACAGGTTGGGACGAGGCTGTTGTGAGCCTCCCCTTGGAGAGGAAAAGGTGAGGAGTCCAAGTCTAGCCTTGCCAGCTGGAGGGGCCTGCAGCTCTCTTCCCAGGCTGAAAACTTCGGGACTTTCCGCCTTTGAAGTTCTGGTTAATGTTCTGTTTCCCTGCGAACAAGTACCGGGAATCACCTTATCATAACCATGGGTTGGAGGTTTTTCCTTAGGGGGAATGAGGAATGGGATGAAGGAGAGGAAAGACAGGTTCAGTTCATGCTAAAAAAGAAAGGCAGACAGCCACCCACTTAGAGGTTGCTAGGAATACAGTGAAAGAAAGCAGAAGTCACCCCCGTGGTGATGAGTGAGTTCTCATTCAGTTAGTTAATAGCCACGTGATGTTCGGTTGTTTAAGGGTCTAGGACCACCCCCCTTCTTGCTCTCCCTGGCTCGTCTCTTGCCACATGACACGCCTGCTCCTGCTTTGCTTTCGTCCATGAGTAAAAGCTCCCTGAGGCCTCCCCACAAGCTGAGTGGACGTGGCACGATGCTTCCTGCACAGCCTGCAGAACGATGAGCAAATTAAACCTCTTTTCTTTATGAATTACCCGGTTTCAGGTATTTCTCTACAGCAGCACAAGAACAGACTGAAATGCCAGCTGAACAGTGGCCCCCCCCTCAGAGATCTCAGGTTCGTCTTCCTCCTCCTGATTTTTCAGTTTTTCTAATGTTAACCTCTTCCCTTTTGCAAGGGGTCAAAGCTGCTTCCTGCAGTTGTTATCACCGTGATAACTTACAATTCTCTCTCTCTCTCTCTCTCTGGCTCACTCTCTTAATCTTTTAGTTACCTAGTTAACAGCTTTATACTTAATTAGCAAATCTTTATGTTAAGCTCTTGCTGTTCAGAGAATTGGTGTGATTTCTGTCTACAGGCTGGACCCTGACTGATACAATAAATATAAATTAATCATATTTATCGCATGTCATTGCCTGGGACTTAGAAGATCTGTATTTCAGACCTCATTATACTATTATTATATAAACTAATCAAAGAAACCATCCCAAGGACTAGCCTCTCTCTAACTCTATTCCCATCCTCTTGGGTTACAAAGTTCTACCGGCTAGAATGCTCTTATTTCCAGGAAATAATAATACCTTTTTTATTTATATATGCTATTTATAATAGCATTTTCAGAGTTTATTGTGTGCCACATAGATCCTTATTTTCATTTTCTTATTTGGTCCTCATAACGACCCCATGAAGTAAATACTATTATTAGAATTATCCCAGTTTCATGAGCAAAGGCATTCATACCCAAAGAGATGAAAAGGCTTGCTGAAGGACACACAGCTGCAGGCAGCAGGGCCAGAAATCAACCCCAGGTAGACTAACCCCAGAGCCCGTGTTCTTCACCTGTTGGTTGCTGCTGGCATGGAAAGAAACCAGCTCTGAATCCCAGCTCTGCCACTGATGAGGTGAATGACCGAGAGGTCGGGGTATTGTCTGGGTGGCTCTTGGGAGATAGCAACCTGAGGACGTGGAGGGAAGGAGACCATGAGCTGGGTGCTGACATGATCAGGATTGGTGGGTGCCAACCAGATCATGGGTAGATGCCAGGAATGCGGAATGAACTGCAGATGAGCTAAGGTTTCTAGAAGGCAGGAATGAGGGAGAGAACCGCCCTCCATGGATCAGACTGCAAGGAAGCAGTGTGCCCAGAGAGGACAGGCCTGAGTTGGCACAAGAGGGTTGCAGGAGTGTCCTAGGGCTGCCAGAACAAAGTACCACACAGGTGGCTTCAACAACAGAAATGTGTTGTCTTCATCCCGGAGGCTGGAAGTCTGAGATCAAGGTGTCTGCAGAATGGTTCCTTCCAAGGGCTGTGAGGGAGAACCCGTTCCAGGCCCCTCCTCTTGCTTGTACTCGGCGTGTTCGCGTTGACACAGTGCCATCTCTGAATGTGTATCTGTCTCAGCATTTCTCCTCTGTACAAGGACGCCAGACATATTAGATTCAGGAAGCATTCTAATGACCCCGTTTCAGTTTGATTACCTCTGTAAAGACCCTGTCTTCAAATCAGGACATATCTGGAGGTATTGGGGGTTAGGACTTCAACATGTGGATTTGGGGG
This sequence comes from Plecturocebus donacophilus, assembly GCA_004027715.1. Taxonomy (NCBI): domain Eukaryota; kingdom Metazoa; phylum Chordata; class Mammalia; order Primates; family Pitheciidae; genus Plecturocebus; species Plecturocebus donacophilus. The sequence goes on from PVKP010001887.1 coordinate 105,514, forward strand.
TAACAAATTCAACTCATAACAGGAATGAAGAGGACAGTCAGAGAAAAGGAGCAGGGGATGTTCTAGATCATGAGTTCCCACAGGAACAGGGAAGGGCTTGGAAAGGGATCAGACGGGGGATCCTGGTAAGAGGACTAATGTATGGAGGACTTAGGGATGAAGAGTTGGGTCTTGAGGATGCCCTGGGAGCCTGGGTTTCTGGCAGTGACTAGGGAGAGGCAGAAAGTTGATGTACTGTGCCTGGCCATGGGGGTAACCTTGAGGAAGGTGTTGACCAGTTTCGCCTGGCCTGGGGCCACCGGACAGCCGGCCTTTCTTCCATTCTTGGTAATTTGGGGTCAAGTAGGGAGTAAAGGCCTCCTCAGGGCCCAGTCTCTTAGGCTGCATTGAGAGTAGGGGTTCATCCTCCTGGAAATAAAGGGACAGGAGGTCTCCTCCAGGGCCACGAAAGCAGAGTCGGTGTCACTGAGTGTCCCTGACCATTCTGTACATGGTAAGGGAATGGGATATAGTTTTGGAACCTTTGTGACTCCCCTCAATCAATTGGATTTTCTACCTCTGTCAAGTTCTCTCTTGTAGTCAGCAAGCCAGAAAAGACGCTGAGAATCTAGAAGGCCCTCCTGGCTGGTGTGAGGTACCCTGATACAGGGGAGCGGAACCCTTGAGGCTGCAGGAGCTGGGGCCTCTTGAGAAGAGGCAGGCAATGCGGGGAATTTTGGGCACCCACAGGAGGGCCAGCTGCAGATGTGCTGTAGGCTGCCCCATGGGGTGGGCTGGGTGGAAGGAGCTATTGAGGGTCAAGTCCCTGAGGCAGCTCGCAGGGGGAGGGACCTTGATGGCCCCACACCATCTGAATCCATTCGGCTCTCCTCATCTGCCTCCCCACCAAACCTCAACTCCTACCTGTCCTGCCAAATAAGTCCATCTGGTGTGAGTGGCCCCATGTGTCCAGCTAGCTCCCTGCCCCCATGCCAGTCACCCTGGGACACATGCTTACCACTTCCTCTGTCATACTATCAAACTATCACGAAGGAAACTATCAATTTGAAGGAATCAAATTATGCAACAAAGAGAGGTCGGGTAAAACCACAGTCCAGAGAGAAGCAGGGTCTCACGGAGACCGCAGTGGACTTGTGCTTGGAAGTAGGGACAGAGCCTGAGCACTCCGTGCATGCTGGAAAAGTCCCTACCAGGGGACAGCCTTCCTGGTTCCTACCTCCTGGTGCCCCTCCTCCCCAGGCTGGCAGCTCAGATCCATCCCCAGCCCTGGGACATGCCCTGACCCGAGTCAGGAGGGACTTCCAGGAGGAAACGTGCTGTTTCCCAGTGCTCCTTGATTCTCGATTCTCATTCTGGCAGCAGCTTTGATTCTGACAGCCAGGGCCCACTTACACCTGACAGCTGAATTCCTACATCCCTTCCCATGGCCTAGAGAGCTCAGAGTGCAGACTGCCTCGCCCTTCCCCATCCCAGTTCCCCTCGTACTCCTGCACCTGGGGCCCAGCTCCCTGTTGACAGCCAACCCCTCAGAACAACCTGCTTTTCCCATCACTATAATCAGCCTGGGGTGGGGACACCCCTCTCGTTGGGCAGCTTTTACCTGCCAACAGTAATGGTCTGAAGTCCCTTAGCCTTGAAGCCTCCTACCTAGAGAGCTTGAGAAAGAGCCCCATCTCTAAGAAGGGAGCATCACTTCTCGTGAAGGTGTTTTTCTGCATCTTCTCTCTCCAGAGCAGTTTATCTGCCTCTGCGGTAGATGACACACTGATGGCTCTTATCTTCCTCATGACTCCAAACCACACCCCTTTACTACATTGGCCCAGCCCTGAAAACCAGAACATGGCTTCAGGAGGAGGAAGTTTGGGTTCCCTGTTTTTGACTCAGGGTGCTCCTGCTGGTGAGATGTGTGTCGGGCACTTTTCTGGCTTTGGAAGAGCGAAAGGTTCAGGGCAAAGTCATTGAGGTGGTACAGGGATGACGGGGAGGTAGAGCAGACAAAGAAGGCCTTCACGAAGGGGAATAGAATACACAGCATGTTAGTGGGTACAGCAGAGTGCCGTCAGCTGCAAGCAACTGAAAAACCACTGAAAGTAGCCAAAGAACAAGGGGTTTGTCATTGCTCAGACCCAGAGTCTGGAGACACAGTGGTACCACGCAGGGCCACATAGGGTCTCAGCCTCTTCAAGAACCCAGGTGCTTCCCCTCTTTCCGCTCTGACAGTTCAGAATGGGAGTGACAATGGCTGAGGGGACTCCAGGTATCACATGCAAAGGACTTGCAACATCTTCCCTTGCAAGGTTTCCCTTCATGTCTCATTGGCCAGGTTGAGATCGCATGTCCCTTCCTATGCCAATCACAGGAAAGAAAAAATTACTGTAAATACCTTCAATGAATCAAGTTCTACCTTCTTGGGACTGGGGATAGGAATATATTTTATATTCAAGGTCTAATGTTTCCAAGATCTTTGGTTCATGGAGGTCTATATCTATTGTTGGTTGTTTCTGCTGACTCTCACCCATGGTGGCTTGTTTCCTTGCGAGTTTGGTGATTGTTAATATGGACTCCTATGTGGGAGCATGTGGCTATGTGGAAAGTCCACGTGGTTCAATGAAAAGAGATGGTGTCTTCTACAGTCAACCAGAATCTTGTGCCTGAGTGACATCTGGGATCCAGCTGTTTCACTGCTCCTCCAGGTGGCTGATCAAGTTGGTGTTTGTACTGAGTCATGTGGTTACACGTCCATTTTGTCCTGCCTGTTCCCTGTCAGCACGGCCACCTGGAGGGAAGCTATGGGAAGCTATGGGAAGCAGGAGCCAGGAGCAGGCAGATGAGCTTGTTCTCTCTCCTACACCCTGCCTTCTACCCTCCACTGCCTTCTACCTGCTCCGCCAGGGCCCCCACCCTGTCCCAGTTCCTGAGATTTAGTTACATAGAGGAAGTCAGAATGGCAGGAGGGCTAGGGCTTTGCCTTTCATAAACAGAAAGGAGACTGTTTATGTATCCAGGGCTTAGGGTGAGAAACAGAGGTCTGGGTTTCACAGTGAGTGTGTGGATGAAATTCTCTGTGGAACACGAAGCTTGAGATGAGCCGAGAGCATGTATGGGACCTTGGACATGCCACTACCTAAGGGATGGGCAAAGAAAGGGGAAATGACAGAGTGTCCAAGAGCCAACAAAACGAGCTTGTCTGACTCGTGACCTGCGGGCCACATGCAGCAAATTCATAAAAACCTTATAAGATTTGCTTGTGATTTTTCGTTTTTTTTTTTTTTTTTTTTTTTTGAGAGGGAGTCTCGCTCTATCACCCAGGCTGGAGTGCAGTGGCGCGATCTTGGCTCACTGCACCCTCCACCTCTGGGTTCGAGTGATTCTCCTGTCTCAGCCTCCCGAGTCACTGGGGCTACAGGCGCCCGCCATCACACCTGGGTAATTTTTTGTATTTTTAGTAGAGATGGGGTTTCACCATGTTAGCCAGGATGGTCTCCTGACCTCATGATCCACCCGCCTCGGCCTCTCAAAGTGCTGGGATTACAGGTGTGAGCCACTGCTCCCAGCCAATTTCTTTTTTTTCTAGCTCATTGGCTATTGTTAGTGTTAGTGTATTTTATGTGTGGCCCAAGACAATTCTTTTTCCAATGTGGCCCAGGTAAGCCAAAAGACTGGACACCCCTGCACTAGAGAAAGGGAAGAAAACAGGAAAGTGTGGTGTCCTGGAGGCCGAGGCACAAACAGGTGTCCAGAAATGAAAGCTCAACAGTGCTAAATTCTGCTGCCACTGAATAGAAGGTAGTTCTAGAAGTGGGCAAAAGGAAGGTTCCTGTCGACAAAGCAGCATTTGTGGAGCAGGTTTCACTGGGTTGGAAAATAAGTGAGAGGGAAGAAATTCGGACTGTGAGTGCAGATGGGGCCTTTAGGAACGCTGAGGACCTCCTCTACCGAGGAGGTGTAGGCTGACCATCCCAGTTAATGCTGGAATCTGCTCTCCCATCACCTGTCCCTTCCCCTAAAATGCCCCTGCTTCTTTCTTTCATTGCACTGACACTCACCTTCCAAAATGCCATTTACCTTGTGTTCTTTACTAATGTAGGAAGTTCACTGCCGTTTGTGTATCTCCCCTGCAAGACTATAACAGTCTCAAGGGCAGAAACCTTCATCTCTTTTGGTCACCATATATCCTAAGTGCCCAAAGCAAGGGCTTGGCTCCCAGTAGGTGTTTAGAAGGGTTGGTTCAATGAATCGAATGACTGAATAGGGAGAAACACAGGGTTTGGGAAGAAGGCTGGGGGGAAAAAAAGGTTCTGCTTTTAGAGCTGTGTGCAGCCTGATTGTTTATGGCTGAGGAAAATCAACTTGCTTTGAAAACATTAGAAGAGAGAAGTGGGAATTTGTGACACAAGGTCTTAGGAGAGATGATGAGTTTTAGAGAAGGCAAGGGGAAAACAACCTGGTTTAGGGAAGCTGGGAGGAGTGAAGGTACCTACGGCTGGAAGGCGGGCTTCTGGAGTGTCTTAAATAATCGTGAGGGGCTTAGAGTCAAGGCCCTGGGCATTGGGAATTCCCTGGGTGATGGGTTTTTTGTTTGTTTGTTTGAGACAGTCTCACTCTGTCACCCAGGTTGGAGTGCAGCACTGTGATCTTGGCTCACTGCAATCTCTGCGTCCCAGTTCAAACGATTCTCCTGCCTCAGCCTCCAGAATAGCTGGGATGACAGGTGCCCGCCACCATGCCCAGCTAATTTGGTATTTTTAGTAGAGAGTGGGTTTCACCATGATGGCCAGGCTGGTCTTGAACTCCTGATCTCAAGTGATTTTTTTTTTTTTAGCAAGGGAGCAACACATCACTCTGGCGACAGCTCAGGAGACACCATTTACAATCCCATAGAACACCATGTAAATGGCGCCCCCTGCAGTTGTGCAACACGGCAGCCCTGTGAGGAAGGGCAACTGCTAAGAGGGATGTGAGGCAAGACCCTCTGGTGGGAAGCTCTTAGAGACTTAATTAAGATCTTACTAGGGGTTTGCAGAAGGGACAGCAGAATGATCACAAATGCAACCTGACAGCAGGTGGGAAGGGAAGAGGGCTGCAGGGCCTGGGTGTAACTTGTTTATGGGAGGACCTTCAGGACAGGGGCTGGCTGTGCTAGGGAGATAATAAATTGAGGTTTTGATAGTTGCAGTTGCTCAAGAACAAAGAAGGAAGTCCACTTAGATATGGTAACATTGAAAAAAATATGATAATAAATAAATCCCCACATAAGACCCATAGAGGAAATTTAGCACTTACCCTAAAAAGCACTATTGGAAGAATCTGGAACTTTTGAGATCGATGTAGGGCGGCCACACGTCCTACTAAAGTCATCTTTTAGTGTCTTTCCTACTTGATCCAATTACATCCTGTCCACTCCATTCAATTCAGCTATATTCTAGTCCATTCAATAGACATTAATTGAGCGTCTACAATTCCTCAGCAGTGGAGATAAAAAAAAAATAAGTGGTGTAATCCCTGCTCCTGATTGGCTGTCAGGCTAGCCAATGGAGAGACAGAAGCGCAAGCAGCTACAACAGAACGTGGAGGATGCTCAGCTAGCGGCTCTGCAGAGGAGCAGCGGAGGGCAGAAGCAGGACCTCACCAAGTCTCCTGTGCGTGTGGGGCAATGTTGAGCCTCCCTTGGTCATCTTTCTTCCCACAGTCCAGGAGCTGGAGGCTATGGGTGAAGAAAGAACAGAAAGCTTGGATCCCACATTCACTCCTGGATTCCTCACTGAGGCCATACGAGGTAGCACTAGTCTCAACTCAGCCCCTGAGTGGCTGTGACCTTGGGGTGCCACTTGCTACCTGTGAGCCTGGAAGTGGGTCTGGGGCGAGTCCTATGGAAGGTTCCCTTGACTGTATGGTGTTCTCACTGTTAGCCAGGTCAGAGAGTAGATCCCGAGGATGATGAGTTGGAGGGCAAAAGCCACCACCTCCAGGAAGGCTGCCAGATACACCTTTTGCTCTGCCTGCCAAGAACCTCCACAGATTCCAAGGTCTAGCTCTGGGGATCCCTCCTCTGTGGATTCTCCTCTGATCCCTGCCGGGATGAGTCTCTGGCTTCCACATGCTTCTACGCTGAGTGGGGGTCCTCATCCTCCTGGTGCTTGGGTCAGAGAGGACCCCCACTCAGGATAGAAGTATGCCCTCTGTAAATTGTAAATTCCATGATGTCATCTCCGTATTTTATTACCTGGCACATAGTAGGTGTTCAGTGCTCTTTGAATGGATGAAGACATTAACAAATGTCAAGTCGTATATCCTCCACAACCCAGTGCCTATGTCACTGCCCCAGAAGTCTTCCCATGCCTCCTTTATGGAGAGTCATATCTCTTTTCCCCATACTCCAATAGGATGCTGTTTGAATGCCTACACTAGAACAGGGCTGGCAAACTTTTTCTGTTGGGGGCCAGATAGTAAATATGGCTTTGTCAGCCGTAAAGTCTCTTGTTTTTGACTTCACTTTGTCACTGCAGCACAAAAACATTGTGCAGCCACAGAGAACATAAATGAATGTAGTTGTGTTCCAATAAAACTATCTATGGGCCGGGTGCGGTAGCTCACTTCTATAATCCCAGCACTTTGGGAGGCCGAGGCAGACGGATCAGTTAAAGTCAGGAGTTTGAGACCAGCCTGGTCAACATGGTGAAACCTCGTCTCTACTAAAAATACAGAAATTCGCTGGGCGTGGTGGCGGGCGCCTATAATCCCAGCTACTCGGGAGGCTGAGGACGAGCATAGCTTGAACCCAGGAGGCAGAGGTTGCAGTGAGCTGAGGTCATGCCACTGCACTCCAGCCTGGCTGACAGAGTGAGACTGTCTCAAAAACAAAAAACAAAAAACAAAAAACAAAAAAAAAAAAAACAGAAACATAACTATGGACACTGAAATTTGAATTTCATATAATTTCCACATCACAAGATATTATTCTTATTTTGCTATTTTTACAACTATTAAAAATCAAAAAAAAACATTTTTAGCTCATGGGCTGAACTAAAAGAGACTGCATTCTATTTTAGTGTGTAGACCGGAGTGCACCAACACCTGCTAGAGAGCTTACTAAGATCGGCTTGCTAATAGGCTTATTTTGGTCTCGCCTATTAGTCTATAAAAAGAAAAGGCGAATTAGGAACACAGCCTTTGGATGCAGATGGGTCTGCATGAATATTCTGACTCCAGCCTCCCTCTCTCTTTTCCTTCCTTTTCGGTCAAAGTCACTGGGCAGGCCGGCTAAGGACCAGAAGCAGTTCAAGGGTAGCCGGGACTCAAACAAGGAGGGGGTGTCAATTTCCTAGGGCTGTCATAATAGAAACTGGGTGGCTTAGAAAAACAGCAACGTCTTGTCTCACTGTTCTGGGGGCTAGAAGTCCAAAGTCAAGGTGCCGGCACGGCCATACTCTTTGATGTCTCTAGGGAGAATGCTTCCTGCCTTTCTCCAGCTGCTGGTGGTTGCTGGCAATCCTTAGTGTTCCTTAACTTGTGGGATCCCGCCACTCACATGACTTTCTTCCTGTGTGTCCTCAGTTGTTTCATCTTCAGGGCTGTCTGTCTCCACGTTCCCATTTACTCTGTGGATAGTTTCCTTTGCTGCACAGAAGCTTTTTAGTTGAATTAGGACCAGCTTGTCAATTTTTGTTTTTATTGCAATTGCTTTTGGGAACTTAGTCATAAATTATTTCCCAAGACTGATGTCTAGAATGGTGTTTCCTAGATTTTCTTCTAGGATTCTTGTAGTTTGAGGTCTTATATTTAAACTTTTAATCCATCTTGAGTTAATTTTTGTATACGGTGAATAAGGGTGAAAGGTAGGGTCCAGTTTCATTCTTTTAATCCATCTTGAGTTAATTTTTGTATATGGTGATAAGGGTGAAAGGTAGGGTCCAGTTTCATTCTTCTGTGTATGACTAGCCAGCTATGAGAGCACCACTTATTAAATAGGGAGTGCTTCCCCCATTACTTATTTCTGTCAACTTTGTTGAAGATGGATGGCTGCGGGTATGCAGCTTTATTTGTGGGTTCCATTGGTCTTTGTGTCTGTTTTTGTGCCAGTGCCAAGCTGTTTTGATTATTGTAGCCTTCGTATAGTTTGAAGTTAGGTAATGTGATGCTTCGGGCTTTGTTCTTTTGGCTAACGATTGCTTTGGCTATTTGAGCTCTTTTTTGGTTCATATGAATTTTAGAATAGTGTTTTTTAATTCTGTGAAAAACAACAGTGGTCGTTTGACAGGAACAGCATCCAATCTGTGGATTGCTTTGGGTACTATGTCCATTTTAATGATATGATTCTTCCAGTGCATGAGCATGGAATGTTTTTCCAATTGTTTTTGTCATCTACGATGTCTTTCCACAGTGCTTTGTAGTTTTCCTTGTAGAGATCTTTTACCACCTTGTTTAGCTGCATTCCTAAGAATTTTATTCGTGTGTGTGTGTATGTGTGTGCATGCGTGTGTCTATTGCAAATGGGATTGCATTCTTGATTTGGCTCTCAGCTTGAACTTAATTGGTGTATAGAAATGCTACTGATTTGTGCACACTGATTTTGTTTCCAACTTTCAGACGGGGACTTTTGGTGGAGTCTTTAGGGTTTTCTAGGTATAAAAATCATATCATCAAGGAAGAGAGAAAGTTTGACTTCTTCTTTCCCTATTTAGATGTCTTTTATTTCTTTCTCTTGTCAGATTGCTCTGGCTAGGGCTTCTGAATGACAGAATTTTTAAAAATCACCATTTGGCAATGATCATCATGATGTTTAGTTAAATTAAGGAGCATCATTGCATATTGAAATTATTGGAGTGTGGGAGTGGGATGAGAAAGCTAAAAAGTATCTCCCTACCAAATTCTTATAAATTTTGGAAGGGGAAGTAACTTTACAGTAGAGAAACTTGATTGATGTCAAGTTAATCAAATGATCAGAGCGAACAACATTAGTGATGGGATAGATTGGCAATGAAAGCTGATAGGACTCATCGATAATAATCCAGCATCACTTTTATGTTATTTTGGCCAAAAAAACGTATAACCCAGGTCTAATCATCAGACAGAGCCAAATCGAGGGACACTGTTCAAAACAACTAGCTTACAGTCTTAAAGATGTCAAGGAAAAAAAAAGACTTTTTCAAATTGGAGACCAGAAAGACATGGCAACTAAGAGCCATGCACTGTCCCAGATGGACCCTTTGCTACAAAATACATTATTGAGACACCTAGTGAAACTCAAAAGGGGTTTCCACATGAAGAATATGTGAGAGTTCTTTGTACTGTCCTTTTAACACTCTGTATTTTGAAATAGTTTCAGAAAAAAAACGGAAATGGAAAAAAATGCTACATTAACATACACTAGTGATGCTACTTTTGACAAGTGATTTTCCTTTTCATGCCTCGCTTTCTTCATCTGTAAGTTGAAGACAGTAACAGCTACATGAAGGTTATTGGGGAGAGGAGAAGCACTGAATCCAGAATCTACTCACGGCACAAATGCTCAAGCCCTGGTCATTATGAGTACTACGTTCTTGCCAACATTTTCTTGGGTTTCTTAGTCTCTAAAAGATCATCAATTGCAAGACACGGTATTTTACCTACCACTGAGCGGGAAAAGATTCAATGAATTCCTGACAGCGTGATTCTTCTCGCTTAGAACTTTTAATACTTCTTGAGAGAACTCTTTTAGACTTATTCAAATGTAGATTTTTATCCTCTGCTGCTCTGATGACTTTTAAAAGGAAAGGATCAGTCAAGTGAATTGTCTGAGGTGCTCCTAAGGCTTCTTCACATTTTGGGTCTGGTGTTCAGAGTCATTTTGACTTAGAGTCTCGGGGTCTTCGTGTCTCCATCAGACAGCATCCTCTGTGCCCTTGCAGGCTTCCAGCCCCACAGCCTCCTAGTCCCACAGAGGAGCTCAGGAAAGACAGGTAGAGTGGGGACACCTGGGAGAGAAGAAAGGTTGTGACGTTGCTTTAATTCCATCCTCTCCAGGCTCAGAGAAACCCCTGCAGGGCCTTTTCATGCCAGGGGTGGGCATCACACCGGTCTGGTTGAAGTGCCTGAGAGAACCACCCATGCCTTCCTCCACCCTAGGCTTTCTCTGCTAGGGTGAGGCCCCACCTGCTATTCCTGGCCAACCCTGCCCTTCCTGGTAGGAGGAAAGCAAAGAACAATCAAGCCAGAATTCCAGTGGCTTCGGAGCAGGTTCCTGCCCCTCCACTCCCTCCATTTCCCTCATTCCTGCCCTCCATTCCCCTCATGCCCACCAGCTACCCTTTCCCCTGGAAGGCAGCCCCACACAGGAGGAGCATGATTGCATTTTGTTGTATCTTGGCACTGTGACTCATCCTGTCTTTATTCAAACTTTTCATATTTGGTTCACCATGAATATTTTTTGCATTCATTGGGATTTTTTAAACCACATTGCATTAAAATATGACATCTCAGTTACTGAATTTTGAGATGCCTGTTTACATTTTGAGCCTGAGAGAGTGCCTCATTCACCTTACGTTAACTCTGCCAGCTCTGCTGTGCTCAGGGAGCTATTCATTCATTCATTCATTTATTCATTCATTCATTCATTTGCACACAGTCACTAAAGGTCTCCTCCATACCAGGCCATGTGCTAGGTACAGAGGAGACCTTTAGCCTGTATTTGGGAAGGAAATGCAAGCTGGACACAAGCCAGCCCTGAAGACAGTGTTAGGGGAAAGACAGCCATGAACACACATGACCATATTGCACATGTTGGGGTGGGGTGGCAGACAAAGAGGACATCAGGGAAATAAAATGCCATCAGCTACCACTTGTAGGGGGTTCTCATGTGCCCAGCTCTGAGCTAAGGTCTTTCTACACAGTGTCTGCTTGGATTCTCTTAATAGTCCTTCTAGGTTTGCAGATGCTTCCCTGAAAGTAACAGACAAATGGGTGTCCTGAGGCTTGGAGAAGTAAATGTGCAGGTGATTTGCACAAGGACACGCTTTAAGAAGCAGTGGACTTGGAAGTCCAACCCGGGTCTGTCTGGCTCTGGGCTCAAACCAGCTCCTCCCACCTGCATCCCCATCAAGGAGTCAGGGAAGGCTCCACGGAGGAGGCCCTGTGTCCGCTGAGGCTTGAAGGAGCCCTAGGAGTTTATAGAAAGATAAACTGGAGTAAAAGGCCTTCTGGAAGTCAGAAAAGTCACATGCACTATCAGCAAAATAGGCCTGGACCGGTGCCGCTTCCTCTTTCTGCTTTTGTTTCCTGATGACATATAAATAGGAAGTGTGGGAGGCTCAGTCTGGCTGGAGGCTCCAGAAGAAGGCTGGTCTCTCCCGCCACACAGAGGTATGGCCCGGCGTCCAGGAGCAGGGCTGAAGGGCGGGGTCAGAGCAGGGGGGAATGTGGGGAGTCCAGGATGGAAAAGGACAGGGGGAGCCTGGGGGGCGTCCTGTGGACAGCTGTGCCCTGGGGACTTAGGGGAGTTAGGGCTTGGACTCTTGGGATGACCTGAGTCCAGACTCCTGGGGCAGCCAGTGAGTGGGGAGACAGCCAGGGCACCAAGCTGCTTGCGTGTTGGGCAAAAGCTTTGGGGAGGACTCGGCCTCGCCAGCGGGATCTGGTTGGTCCTGGCTGGAGGACGCCTAGTGGGGTGGAGAGAGCTCAGGCCTGCCAGTCGGTACCGGTGGCCTGTCTTGGCTTTGTCACTAAGATGCCGGTGGTAGTGAGAACACCCCCTCTCCACCCTGGGCTTCTGTCTCCTCACCTGTGGAATGGGGAGCATGGATCGTCCCTGACCTCTTGGTTTAGAAAGAGAGAGAATGGATGTCTGTGTGTCTGCCTGTGTGTGCATTTGTGTGTGTGCTGGTGTGTGCATTTGTGCGTGTGCTGGTGTGTGTATTGTGCATGTGTGTATCCCTGGGGATACAAGAGAGCAGAGAGACTGAGAGGCAGAGGGTGGAACCTGGAACCTTGCTGTGCTGAGGCCCAGTGCTGGGTGTGATGTGGCTTAAGAAGCTCACGTTGAACTTGAGAAAGAGCCCAACCTTTGCCCAGAGTCACAGCAGGCACTCAGGCACTATCCAGTAATCTCTCTCTCTCTCTCTCTCTTTCTCTTTTTTTTTTAGTTATGACACTCTGCCCTGCTTATTTAGGTTGCTTTTTTAGGTTGGGGCCCAGGTGTGTGTGTTCTGTACCCAAGTATGTCGGCTGGGTGGGTGGATACCTGGGGTGTCTGTTTCAGGGCGTGTGCAGGTGTGTGCACTGACCCTGAGAATGAGAGGGCAGGTGTTTTACTGGGGCCTTGTCAGACAGGTGCTGGTGACGAGCTGCATGGGTGCAATTTTTAGTCTTCAAAGACCCTGCTGTTATATTTTTGTATAACCGAGTTCTAATTTTTTTTCTATCATCTGTCCTGCTTTTTAATCATTTTATAATGAGTAAACATTTCTAATTAGCTTTTGGTCACTTTTTCTCATTCAGCAGTTTTATTTATATTGTCCCAGGATACAGATGTACCAACACCACAGGATAGTTCATGAGTTATATAAGGAATGTATTTAATGCTAAACAGGCAACTACACAGAAACCTGCCTTGATGAAAATTGGAATAATCTAGAATTGTGTAGCACGAGAGATTAAAGTCCCCAGCAATTTCTTTTCCCTAGTTCCATACCTTACTCTTTCCACCACGTGTATTCTTTCAGAACATTTTCTAAGCATAATATAAGCATATAGTTTTTCTTTTCTTTTCTTTCTAACCTTTCCTTTCCTTTTCTTTTTCTTTCTTTCTTTCTTTTTTTTTGACACTGAGTTTCACTCTTGTCGCCCAGGCTGGAATGCAGTGGCATGACCTCAGCTCACTGCAACATCTGCCTCCCAGATTCAAGCGATTCTCCTGCCTCAACCTCCCAAGTAGCTGGGGTTACAGGTGCCCGCTACCATGCTGGGTTAATTTTTGTATTTTTAGTAGAGATGAGGTTTTACCATGTTGGCCAGACTGGTCTTGAACTCTTGATCTCAGGTGATCCGCCTGCCTCAGCCTCCCAAATTGCTAAAGGCTTGAGCCACTGCACCTGGCTGATAGTTTTTCTTTTTACAGAAATGGGATTATATATATATATATATATATATATATATATATATGAATATTTCCAAATTTCTACAATAATACATAGAGATCTAACTCGTTAAGTAATTCTAAGAAATATGTGGCATTTATTAGGATGGGTACACCACAATTTATCGAATCTCATGTTGATAGACAACTAGGTTGTTTCTAGTTTTTCCACCTCGATGAAAGTGTTTCTGGAGCCTAAATTACTAAGTGCAGAATTACTGTGCAAGAGGTTGTGCATTCTAAATTTTAATAGGTAATGCCAAATCAGCCTCAAAGTAGCTGAGCTAAGCTGGCACACCCAAGGTAATGCATAAAAGGGCCAATTTGGCGAGGGATGGTGGCTCGTGCCTGTAATTCTAGCACTTTGGGAGGTTGAGATGGGTGGATTTCCTGAGCTCAGGAGTTCAAGACTGTCTTTACTAAAATTAAAAAAAAATTAGCCAGGCATGGTGGCGTGCACCTGTAGTCTCAACTGCTAGGAAGGCTGAGGCAGGAGAATTGCTTGAACCAGGGAGGTGAAGGTTGCAGTGAGCTGAGATCATGCCACTGCACTCCAGCCTGGGCAAAAGAGCAAGACTCTGTCTCCAAAAAAAGTGAGGGCTGGGGGGGGTAGCTGTTTACCATTAGAGAAATTATCAGTCTTCAAATTTTGCCCAATATTATGAATGAAAATTCTCATTGTTGCTTGATTTTTTTTCTTTCCCTGATTATAGGTGAAATCATACATTTTCTGTATGTATATTGGTCTTTTGGGTTTCATTTATGATGAACGTGGAGAAGTCTTTTGTTCATCTGTTGAGTTCTCTTTTACATCTTAACTTTTGGAGTGACTCATTTATTATGTGTATTAGTAATCCATTTACATGTGTTGAAAATATATTCTCCCAGGTTATCACTTATCTTTTTCTTTACCATGTTTAAGATAAGTCTTGTGTCATATAACAATGTTTTCATTGTTAAGTTGAGCCTGTCATTACTTTTTACTTTATAGTTTCTGGTTTTGTTGTCTTCTTCAACCTCTAAGATTACGGAAAGAGTTATAATCATTTTATTATTTTGGTTTTGACTTTTAGATTTTTAGTCCAGCTAGAATTTAGAGGGATGAATAATGTGTAAAGTAACTTTTAAAAATAATTACTGTCTTAATTGTCTCAACATTGCTAATTATGAGTGTGCGGTTTCTCCTCTCCTCAGTGATTTGAAATGCCCCTATTACTTCCTAAGATTCTATACGTAGCTGGTTATTTTCCTTATTGTTTTCTGTTCCATTTGGCTCCACTACATTCTATATTATTTTTCTAGTGAATGGAGCAAGTCTCTCATCTTTGGTTTATTAGAATTTAGAATCAGTTTGCCAAGGCCAGGCCCAGTGGCTCATGCCTGCAATCCCAACGCTTTGGGAGGCTAAGGCAGGCAGATCATTTGAGGTCAGGAGTTCGAGACCAGCCTGGCCAACATGGTGAAATCTCGTCTCTACTAAAACTACAAAAAATTAGCCAGGCATGGTGGCACGCACCTGTAACCTCAGCTACTCAGGAGGCTGAGGTGGGAGAATCCCTTGAACCCAGGAGGTATAGGTTGCGGTGAGCTGAGATCGTGCCATTGCACTCCAACCTGGGCAACAGAGTGAGAACTCCATCTCAAAAAATATATATTTTCAGTTTACCAATCATTAAATATCTTTTTGGAATTTTCATTTTGATGGCATTGAATTTAGAGTTTAATTGAGGGACACTGACCACTGGAAATAAAGGCAATAGTGAGAGCATCCGGTGCAAGACTTTGACAGGAGGACACGAACGTCCCCCGTTGATTCTGACATTGTCTTCCGTTTCTGGCAGACATTCAGTGACGCCAACATTTCCTCCAGCGTTTCTTCATTTTCCAGGGTTTGTTTGTTCTTTAACCAGAAATGCCTCGCCTATTATTAAATATTTCAGAGCATCTGTCAAGATAAACTCATCCTTTTTTTCCCCCCTTTAATCTGTTTATTTGAATCTTAAATAGATTTCTTGAGGGCTGTCCTTCCATGTGTGGAGTATCCTCTACTTGGTCATGATGTGTGCTTTTCGTTTGTTTGTAGACAGTGATTTATTTAAAGAGAGAGAAACAAGAGGAGGAGAGAGAAAGAAACAGCTAACTCTCACACTGAGTGAGAGAATCCAGAAAGATGGGATCCAGGAGAGGAAAGCGGCTTCCACACTGAGTGGAAAGGAACAGAGAGAGATGGAGTTTAGGAGAGGAAGACGGGCTTCCACGGGAGAGTGTGGAAGGGGACCCCAGAGGGAAATCAGGAGACAGAAAAACAGTTTCCATGAAGGGAGTGTTGGTGGAAGCGGACATGATGTGTTCTTTTAAAAGTCTTTGTCAGGTTGACCGAGGAATCATTTTTGTCTGGAGTGAGTTTGTATTTTGCTTCCCCCCTCCCTAGTTTTTATGCCTACCCTTCAGTTTCTTCATAAGCTTGGGAATGTTTATGCGTGTGTTTGAGTACGAAGGCGTTTGGTTTTTCTCTTCTCTTTACTCTCTCTCCCTTTCTCTGTCCCTCCCACCTCTTCTCTGTCATCCTTCTGTCCCGATGCTTACTCTTCATTCTTAGTGATTTTTAATTTTTACGTTTTTAAGGATTTAAAATGTATTGAACTTATATTTTCTGGACCAGGCAGCATGGCTCACGCCTGTAATCCCAGCACTTTGGGAGGCCAAGGTGGGCAGATCATTTGAGGCCAGGAGTTTGACACCAGCCTGGTCAACATGATGAAACCCTGTCCCTACTCAAGATACAAAAAAATATCCAGGTGTGGTGACACATGCCTGTAATCCCAGCTACTCGGGAGGCTAAGTCACGAGAATCGCTTGAACCCAGGAGGCAGAGATTGCAGTGAGCCAGGATCACGCCATTGCACTCCAGCCTGGGTGATGGAGTGAGATTCTATCTCAAAAATAATAATTTTTTAAAACTGTATTTAAAATGTATTGAGCTTATTTTTTCTGCGCTGGGCACCATGGATCATGCCTGTAATCCCAGCACTTTGGAAGGCTACCAGCATTTGGGTTTATTTAGCACATATATGCCTTCCAAAACAGGAGATCTTTAGCAAGTTTTCAGTTCTCCACTCTCCACCCCAGCCTCATGGCCAACTCTCCTGTTAAAATCATCTGAGTTTTAGTTCAATATTGTTCTTTACTTATCTGTAAGTGTTGCTGGTTTCTCTGCCTCAATATTTCAGCCTTTCTTGGATGTTTTTTTTTCTTGAAATCTAACCTAGAGTATTTCTTTTTCAGAAAAGATCTGAAAAACTTTCTTTGTCCTTACATAGCAAACATTTTTTGTGTCCTTTAAATGTCAAAGAAAACTTGGCATTTTGTGATTCTAGATTTAAACATACTTTCCGTTGGTATTTTCAAGACCTCGATTTAAAGTTCAGGGTCTCTCACGTGAAATCTCTTGCCAATCTGACCCTTGTTCCATTCAAAGTATCCTGTTTGTTTTCTTCTGGAAACATTTCTAGGCTTGTCCTCATATTCTTGCAAGATGAAAAATTTACCAGTGAGAATGGGTATGGGTCTCCTAAAAGGAATCTTGGGAGTGAACCCGGATCTATGTCCCTTGTTTCAAAACTCCATTGTAGTAGCCTCCCTTAAATACAGACTCCTTACTGTCTTTAAAAAATATTCTAAAAAGGAATCTTGTTCTTTATTGAGTGGCCTGTTGTCTGCTTGAAATCCCTGTGACCTTTTTCTCTTGTTTGTTATTGTATCTGTTTGGTTGCACATGGAAAATTCCCAAGCAACAGTGGTTTAACAACATAGAAGTTTCTTTTTCCCAGCATTCAAAAGATGCCCAGAAGAAGCAGTTTCAGGCTAGTGTGGTTGCTCCAGAGTGACAGTAGGAATCCAGCTTCTTCTCTTTCTGTTGCATCATCCTCACATATGGCTTCCATCTTCAAGGTAACCTCATGGTCCAAAATAGCTGCTGAAGCTCCAGCTATCACCTCCACGTTGCAGGCTGGAAGAAGGAAAAAAGACAGGGATGAAAATGGACCCCTCTCACCCGAGTCAACTGCCATTAGGCAGCCTTTTTTGGAAGACATACGCAATGCTTCTACTCTCATTTCCTCGGACCACATTTAGTCATTTGACTACACCTGGCAGCAAGAGAGTATAGGAAATATAACTTTTTATTCTGTGTAGCAATAAACTCAGCTAAAACCTTGGCTTCTGCCTCCAGGAGGAAAGGGATAAGGTCTTCCACCGTCTTTCAGACAAGGTAGCTGATGCTGTCTGATATACGTGCTCTTAATTCTCTCGATCCCCTGCTTCTGGATGCTGGAATTCTTGGATTTCTTTCCCAGGTCTTTTCATCTCCTTGACTATTTGCTCTATTTTCAATATCTATCTTTTTCATGTGTGGTATCCATTCTGTGGTTTGGCCCATTATTATTTTTTTTTTTTTGAGACAGAGTCTTTCTTTGTCACCCAGGCTGGAGAGCAGTGGCACGATCTCAGCTCACTGCGACCTCCGCCTCCCAGGTTCAAGCAATGCTCCTCCCTCAGCCTCCAGAGTAGCTGGGATTACAGGTATGCACCACCATGGCCAGCTAATTTTTTTGTATTTTTGGTAGAGACAGGGTTTCACCATGTTGGCCAGGCTGGTCTCGAACTCCTGACCTCAAGTGATCCACCTGCCTTGGCTTCCCAAAGTGCTGGGATTACAGACATGAACCACCACACCCAGCCTTTGATTGATTCTTTTTTAAATTATGGATCTCATATCTTCAAATTCCAAGAACTCTGTTCTTCACATAGAAGTGTCTTCTTTTAAATGGCTATCATTTCTTAAATCTCCCTGAGAACGCTGATTTCAATGTCTTAATGTATTCTTTCATTTCTGCTGTATCTGTGCATGTCTGTAAAAGTGTCTGCTGGGTCAGTATATGTCAGAATAAACATGCGCTCTTTTGACATTTGGAAAATGGAATCACTATTGGCGTAGTGGTCAGGGACAGAGTCTAGAGGTAACCTGCTATGGGCTTGAATTCCAGCCTGTTCCTTACCAGCCGTGTGATTGTGGACCAATTACATAACATCCCACCCCCATTTTCTCATCTATAAAGTGGAGATTCTAGTGGTAACCTATCCATAGATGTATTCACATCCGTAAAGCCTTTTGAATAATGCCTGGCTCATGGAAAACACTGAAATACTGTCAGCCACCATCATGAATTCTCCCTGGGTATGTGAATATTGTTTGTGCTCTTTGATAAAATTGATTTGTTTTAACCTTTTACAGTAGAAGACAGTAAACTGTCCTCCATAATTCTGGTTGCTATGGTCTATATGTTCGAGTCCTCTTAAATTTATGTTGCAACCTAATCTCCAATGTGAGACTCTCTGGAGGCAGTGCCTGTGGAACATGATTGGCACCCTATAAAGACCCCAGTGAGCGCACTTGCTCCTTCCGCCATGTGAGATCACAGTGAGAAGACGGTGAGAAACAGGCCTTCACTGGTTATCGAATCTGCCCTCACCTTGATCTTGAACTTCCCAGCCTCCAGAATGATGAGAAATAAACTCTGTCACTCGTAAGCCACTCACACTGTGGAATGTTGTTACAGTAGCCCTGATGGATTAATACATTGGTGCAAATATTTTCTGTTTGTCCTCTGTCCTTTGCTTTTCTGCTTCAGTCAGTTTGACAAAATACAGACGATTTCGCATTTATGTCCTGCTGCCAGCCTTTGTCTCTGTGATGGCACCTATGCTTTTAAGCTTAAAGAGTTCAAAGGCATTCACTCCTATGGTTTGCAGGTTTCTTAGAATGTAACTGTTTGCATTTAAATGTGTAATTAACCTGTTACTTGGGGAATGGTGTGAAATGGGGTTTTAGATGGACATTTTTATGTTGTTCTTCAATTATTTTAGCATTTTTAATTGAATATTTCATCACGTCACATTGATTCCTGATTCCTCCTTCATCATATATTAGTACATTCTGGGGTTAAGTAGAGTTTGTTTCCAGTCAGTATGTCCACTGATAGATTCTGTGTGTGTGTGTGTGTGTGTGTGTGTGTGTGTACGTGTGTCTGTGCATGTATCTGTATGTGCATATGTCTGTGTGTAGATGGTATATGCATGTGTATACATGTTTAGGTATGTATGTATTGTGCATGTGTGTGTCTGTGTATGTGTGTCTCTATGTGTGTGCATGTTTGTGTGTGTATATATGTGTGAATATGTATGTATCTGTGTATCGGTATGTGTTGTGCATATGTGTCTGTCTATGGCTCTGTGTATGTATTTGTGTGTGTGTGAATGTGTGTATATGTGTGTATATTGTATGTATCTGTGTGTCCGTGTGTGTCTCTGTGCCTGTGTCTGTGTATGTGTGTGTTTGTGTCTGTGTGTACATTTGTGTGTGTATATGTGTGTATGTGTGTGTGCATGTTTGTGTATGTGTATATATGTATAAATCTTTGTGTGTCTGTGTGTATGTGCTGTGCATGTGTGTGTTGTGTGTGTGTGTGTTTGTGTGGGCGACTGAGTGAAGCTTCCAACAATCTTACAGAAGCGAAGCAGCCACAGTCTGTTCTGCTCTCTTGGGTACTTCCCAGACCAGTGAAATGAAAGGGAGGAAACCCCCGGCCTCCGAGGAGAAAAGGGAACTGGCAGGCGGAGGGTGGGGAGATGATGGTAAATGGAGCAGGGGTGGGGAGAGCACGGGCTGTGTGTAAGCCAGGATGCATGTGTGCACATGTGATCACATCCAGGGAATGACCCTGTGGCATCCCACACCCAGAGACTCCTCGGAGCGACTAGGGACCAGCAGCCCACGGGGAGCTTAGTAGGAGTCAAATCCCAGCCCCCCTCTCAGCTGCTCTGCTCTCTAGCACATAGTGAGGTGGTAGGTGTCAGTGACCCAAGTGGGGACCCAGTGCCTCAGGCCATGCAGCCCATGCCCATCACGTGCATGTCCCAGGAGATTGAGGGGCCATGCATGAGGGCCACCTCTCTGGGTTGTCCTCACAACATGGGCGGTGTCCCTGGGGCACGTGGACGGGGAGGGGCAGCTCACTGCTGACATCTCCTCCTGCAGGCCTGGAGCAGGCAGAAGCCCGGAGGGAGAGGTCCCAGGAGCCTGTGAAATGGATCTGGCCTGGCTCCCAGCTGGGCAGGAGCGCAGGACTCCAGGACACTGAGGACTCCTCCCGGCCCATGGCCAGCACCCATCTGTGCCGGCGCCTTCCTATCCACGGCTGACCAGGGAGATGGCGCTGGCCCGGGGGCTGCTGCGCATGGCCCTGCTGGCCCTGTGCTGGGGGCGCACCCTGGCAGGGAAAGAAGGTGAGTCGGTGGCTGCAACCCCTTCCCTGTGCCCCTGGTCACTGCTGTACCCTTGGGGAGGCCTGCGGTGTATCCCCAGGACCCTGCCCGCCCACCCTCCTCCTGCTCCCCTCCCTCTGTCTCTCCCCTGGCCTTCCCTGGGCCTCCCTCACTTCCCACCTCCCGCACATTCCTGCTCATCCTGTCCTGGAAAGTCCAGCTGAGCGTGTCCGGCCTCCCAGCCCACATTTCTCAGCCCGGCACTCCCAGCCTCCAGGCTCCAGGGTGGCTGGCCGTCTCCCTGCCGCTCCCTCCCCAGCAGACACTCTCCGAGCCTCAGTGGTTCCCACCTCCAGGACTTTGCTCCTCGGCCTGGGGTTCTCTCCCTGCTTCAGCCTCCAGCACGCTCTTGTGCCTGAAGGCCCTGCTGGGATGCTCCCGGGCTCTTGGGGTGAAATGGTCCCTCCTAAGGGCTCCCAGAGACCTGGCTTCTTAACAACGCTGGGACCACGGTCCGCTTAACAAACACCAGGCTCCCGAGGCTGGGGACTAGAGGGCAGGGGGAGGGCGCAGGGAGGACTCTGCCATGCTGCATCCCAGAGCTGAGTGTGTGCCCCTCCCAGGCTGCACAGTGGGGCCAGGGGCCAGGGCTATGCCTGGTGTGTCTCTATCCTGGGATGGCGAAGGGGACTGTGCCCAGGAACAGCACACAGCGGAGGCCCAGAAAGCGTGCTGAGAACAGAAATGCACACTTCTGTCAGGAGAGCAGGGTCCACAGCCAGGAGCCCACCCCGGCAGACCCCCCTTCCCAACCTAGGGCACCGCTGCCTGGCCACTGGGGGCCTCTGCAGGGACCTGGGAGACGCACTCCTCAGAACTGAGCATCCCAGAGCAGCTGGGGGTGGTAGTGACAAGGGACCCTGCAGAGGAGAGAGGTGACCCCTCCTGTTCCTCTTGTCAGAAACTGTCCCCATGCAGACCCTGCGCTGCTACAATGACTACACCAGCCACATCACCTGCAGGTGGGCGGACACGCAGGACGCCCAGAGGCTCGTCAATGTGACCCTCATTCGCCGGGTGAATCAGTGAGTAACGCTGGGTGTAGGGTCCACGGGCAGGGACTACAGTGTCCCCTGTGCCTGGTGTGGGACGGTGGTGTAGACAAGGACAGGTCAGGTCAGCCTTGGGGTGGGAGCGGACAGAGGACAGAGGAGAGAGGCCCTCCTGGGAGCTCCTGCCTCTCCAGGTACCCGCCCAGGCCAGGCGCTGCCATCTGACGTGGGGTTTCTGGGAAGTGCCCTTCTATGCTGATGTTGTTGATGACAGTGGTGGTGACAGTGGTGACAATCTTCTCTTATTTCTTCCCAATTTAACACAGTTGCCCCACATGACCTTACTCCCTCCTCACTGGCAGGGCCAGGCCATGATGCCCCAGCTGTGCCACCACCTGCCTGTCCAGAGTTTACCAGGGAGGAGATGGCACTGGCCTGGGAGCTGCCCTGCGAGTTCACAGATGGGGAAACTGAGGCCCGGAGGTGAGGCACCAGCCCTGGCCACAGGATGGGCTGCTGCCCCTCTCACCCGAGCTCTCCTGGGCACGTGCCACACTGGAAGGGGACGAGCATCGCTCTGGGGTGTTGGCCAGGGTCTAAATTAGCCTTAAATGAAATTATTAAACAGCTGGAACCAGAGAGGCAGGTGACAGCCGATTGGCCCAGCTCTGCCACCCCCCACCCCTCCACCTTCTTCAGTTCCCCGGGGCGCCTCCATCGGGCCTTCTCCATTCTACTCAAAGGCCATCCTGCCCCTTCCTGTGACCTGCTTCCTGCTGCTCTGACACACCAGCGGACCAGGAGAAGCTCCCCGCCCACCCCACACTCACACTCACCACCCGCTCTGCAGACCGCTGGGGCCTGAGCCTGGTTGTGAGCTGGGGCTCCTGTCTGAGGCATGAGCTGGGATCCTGTCTGGTCCTGCTGCTCAGGAACCTCAGGGTCCCCAAGTCCCCACTCTGCCCTGTGCCACCCACCGTGCCCCACCCCAGGATCCTTCCCGATCGCCTTGCAAACCTGCCGTGACCCCCTCACAGATGCGCGCAGGAGTGCAGCACTGGGCGTCTCCTGGCCCCAAAGCCCTGCAGCCCCCTTTTCTCTGCTTCCCTTGACATCAGTGCCGCATAAAGAGTTGTCCACGTTCACCACGCCCAGTTTCTTTCCAGCCATTTCCTCCTGAGCCCATTCCTCTAGGAGGCTGCCCCCACCAGGCCACCCAAACTGCTCTGGTCCAAGTCAGCACTGTCCCAGGGAGCACGATCGCATGATCAGGCCTCCACCTCTTCCTACGTGACCCAGGGGCAGCCCCTGACAAGGAGGACCACCTGGCCTCCTGCGCCTGGCTCTGCCCACAGCTCACGCGGCACCCCCGGGGCCCTGTCCATCCTCCTCTTCCTCCTTGGCTGCCAAGGATGAGACACTCCAGAGCAGGTCCATGGGCCTCTTCTCTGCTGCACCCACCCTACAGAGACCCCCTGAGGCCACGGGGGCGTCTCCCAAAGGCGACCTTGAGCCCACACCTCCCCTAAACTCCAGCCCTCCAGGCGCACTGGCCCCTCCACCTGTCACTTAGACAACGGGCAACTCGAACTCCAAATGTCCTCAGCCAAAGTCCCGCCCTCACCCAGGGCTCTGCAGCCTCCCCCTTCCCCACCTCCTTTTGTTACATGGGAGCGCCTAGTGGCTCAAGCTAAATAACTGGGAGGATTTTGTTTTGTTTTCAAGTCGCTTGTGCCACCATTCCTTCCCGACTGCAGCGTCCGATCCATCAGCAAACACCTCCAACCTTACCTCGAGCAGAACTTGAATCTCACCCACGCTGGCCCCATCGCCCTGGTGCACACCACTTCCTGTCGCCTGGATATTCCAGAAGCCTCCTAACTGGGCTCCCTGCTTCCCACATGGTCACACTCCCACCTCAACCTATTCACAACCGATGACCCTCAGGAATCCTTTCAAAGCATTCATCAAAATCTACAACGCCTTTGCTCATAACTGTTTCCCACTCACTCGAAGTGAGATCCAATCCCGTCACATTGATGGATGGGTCTCCTCGATCTCCCTGGCCCATGTTGTACTCCTCACACACTGGTTTCAGGCCAAGCCATGCAACACATAAACTCTGCCTGCCCCAGGGCCTTTGCACGTGCTGTTCCTTTTCCTGAAATCCTCATGATTTGCATAGTCCCTCCCTCATCGCCTTAGCATTCTGCCCACAGGTCACCTCCTGAGAGAGGCCTGCTTGTCCCGTATTTCAAATTGCATCCTCATCCCAGCTCTTCCTCCTGCCTCACCCGCTTCTTGTTTTATTTATCCACCTGAAGTTCTCTCTACTGCACAGACTACACACTTTGTTCCATGCGGGTCCCCTTCTCCAGGGATGGCAGCTCCGTGGGCATGATTTGTGTGTGTTTTGTCTCTGCCTGGCCCCTGATTCTGGACAGAGCCAGGCACGCCGTGAGCACTCAATGCACCTTTGATGAGTGAGCAATCACCACGCACCCTGGGCTAAGCCGTGTCCTCTCCCAGCAGGGACCCTCCGGAGCCAGTGTCCTGTGACCTCAGTGATGACATGCCCTGGTCAGCCTGCCCACATCCCCACTGCGTGCCCAGGAGATGTGTCATTCCCTACCAGAGTTTTGTCAGCTCTGACACCGACCACTTCTCATTCAAACCAGACAGGCCTCTGGGTGCCCAGCTCATTGTCACTCTGACCAAGCATGGTGAGTGGCTGGGGCCCCTGCCCTGGGCTTGGTTTCCTGTATGGATCGGGGAGTACTGGAGTTGGCCAGGGTAGTCTTGAAGGTGGGAGACTGTGGCTTGGGGTTGGGTGAGGGTCTCTTGAGGGATGAGGGTGTGGTCTGCTTGCAGGGAGGCATCAGAGCAGGGGCTGTGTGCGGGGCTCCTGACAAAGGCGCCTCCCCCGCCCCTGACTGCTCCCACCTCCCACCAAGCCATGGGCTTCCAGCTCTGCAGGCTGCCCTTAAAGAAAACCCCTCTAGCCACCCAGTTAGAAACGCACCTGGTTCAAAACTCTTTCAGCTTAGTTGTTTCATCTCATTTCTGCAGCAACCCGTTTCCTGGATGCGGCCCTTGAGGCCCAGGAGGTCAGATGCCTCCTCTGAAGTCCCCACCCAGAGCAGTAATGACAGAGACGGGTCAGCCTTCCAGGGGGCGCCCTGCATGGTAGACAGGGAGCTCGTCTCCTTACTGCCCTGAAGGAGGGGCCCGGGGTGGGCTGCGAGCCCACAGTGCCCGTGAAACCATCCGTGGTCTAGGGAGGGTAGATGATGATTTTACGTCTTGAGGTTTTATTTGACTCTGTATTAGAAAGAAATTTAACGTGCACTTCAAAGTCCTGGATTCAAGGAAATTGTTGCTTAGAATGAAACTATACCTAGAAGGGGAGGCATTTTATGAAAGTTTTCGTCCATGTGGCCAAAGCCCACACCAGTGGCAGGCTGGTGGGAAGCCCTGCAGGCTGTCCCTAGAGACGCACGCAGAACCGCAGCAGGCTCGGTGCTGTTACTGGTGGCTGTGGCTGCTGGAAAGGAACAGAGAAGGAGGTGACTAGTCCAAGGCCTCCCTGCTGCGGCTGGCAGAGCTGAGATCCGGCCCAGGACGGTCTGAGTCTCTAGTCCTCACCACTGGGCCACTTGGTTCTCTTGGCAAGGATCACACCAGAGGGGCTCTGGCCAAGGCTTCCTGTCCCTTTTTGCCATAGCGTCATAAAGCCACTTCCAGAGCAGGATGGGTTGGACTATCCTGGAATCCATCTGAAGCCATGTTTCCACTCATGGGTTTGATGGACATGAGAGTCCCTTCCTTCCCAAGTAGAGCTCAGAGAGCCCAGGCTAGAGAGAGGGGAAACACTGGATGTTGTCCCCCGTGAGAACTTACTGACAGCGGCAGGTGGGTGCCTCATGCAGGGGGCAGAGAGCAAGGCCCCCAGGAGATCAGGACAGGCTTCCCAGAGGGAGGAGCTTTGCACCTCAGATCTGAAGGGTAAACAGGAGGGGAGGGTGGGAAGAGCCTCCCTGACAGGGTGACAGCTGTGCAGAGGCTGGGGGATCGGAAGGGCATGGGTGGCTGGGGAACCCACCCACCACTGTGTCCAGGGAGCACCCACTTCAAGGGCTGGACAGCAGTGAGGAGAAGCAGGAGACGTAGGCGGGGGCCTGGCCCTGGAGAGGCTTCTGTGTCCTGCAGTCTCAGCGCAGCGGGGAGACTGCATGTCTCCTCTAGGCATGGAGAGCACTGAGGGAGTGACATGATCGGATGTGGGTGTGCGAATGCCAGGGACAGGGGACGTACAGGGTAGATTGGAGGAGCAGGAGTTAGGAAAGATGTTAAAGCCCAGAATGTGACCTAAACGCTCATCCTTAGAAATGACGAAGACACACTGGCCAGGGGAGGGGACATGGGGGCATGGAAATCCTAGTTAGGATATACACACGATTCATTCATTCAACCGTCTTTCCTTGAGCACCTACGTATACCAACAAAGCAGTCAACACATCAATCAGCACCCCTGACCTTGCAGATGACAGCCTGGAAACCAGGAAGGCTTTGGGGGCGATGCACTGGAAGGCGTGGCTTTCCATGGCTTTCACGTTGAAACCCTACAGTTTTGCAGCTGAAGGGCTGAGACCCGCAGAGGAGATGGGTCTTGCTTAAGGTCCCTCACCTGATAGGGCAAAGGTGGCCTGGAACCCCCTGTGTCCCCACAAAAGGCCACATAGGCCCTGACTGCCCCAGCGGTCCAGCCTTAGGTGCCCTTTGCTTCCTCCCTCCAGTCCAGCCTCCTGCGCCCAAGGACCTGCAGATCAGCAACCACCAGGACCACTTCCTGCTGACCTGGAGTGTGGCCCTGGGGGGTCCCCAGAGCCAGTGGCTGTCCCAGGGGGACCTGGAGTTTGAGGTGGTCTGTAAGCGGCTCCAGGACTCTTGGGAGGTAGGAACCACAGCCAGCGCTGCGCCAGCCCAAAGGGACGGGATAACACCCCTCCACCAGCTCCCACTGTCTCCCGACAGGATGCGGCCACCCTCCTCTCCAATGCCTCCCAGGCCACCCTGGGGCCAGAGCACCTCGTGCCCAGCAGCGCCTATGTAGCCCGAGTGCGAACCCGCCTGGCCCCAGGTTCACGCCTCTCAGGACGTCCCAGCAAGTGGAGCCCAGAGTTTTACTGGGACTCCCAGCCAGGTAATGGAGCCAGAGCCCAGGAAATGCCCCATGGTGGAAGGGTGGGCTCGTCAGGAGCTCCTGGCACAGCAGGGGTCCTGGGCTCCACCTGGGGGCTTCCCAGATCGCCTGCTGCCATTTTTCCAGTGGTGTCCCTGGGCCATCCCACCTCTACTGCTACCGCTGCCTAGTAGGACTCTGCATCTGTTCACTTTGGGCTTCCAGTTTTCTGCACGCCCTTTGCCAATGGCAATTGCAATAACAACAATAGCGCTGTTAGCAGCTGTGTGTTCATGGAGGCCACAGGCTGTGCAGGGCTACCCAGGTTATTCTGTTCAATCCCCGAACACTGAAACTTAGATGCTATTTCCATTCTCCCGAGTGTGCAGTGCCAGATCTCTCTCTCTGTCAGAGCTGTTGGCACACAGCTGGCAGGTTCAGGCTGAAGTTTCAGCCCTGGTCTTTTGGCCCCAGGGCCCGTGACCTCTGTGTGATGAATCCCACGGTGGGCACGCACTGAGAGCTGTGGGAGGGGTGGAGGGGAGCATGAGGCCCTGTCTCCCTCCCAGGGGACGAGGCCCAGCCCCAGAACCTGCAGTGCTTCTTCGACGGGGCCGCCGTGCTCAGCTGCTCCTGGGAGGTGAGGCGGGAGGTGGTCAGCTCGGTCTCCTTCGGCCTCTTCTACAAGCCCAGCCCAGACGCGGGGTGAGCATCTTTTCTCCACCCCCTCCACTTGGCCTCGCGCTGTCCAGGTTTCCTCCTGTCCCTGGGGCCCCAGCCCACCCCAAACTCTCCTCCCTCCCACGGACCCTCCCTCCGCCTTCCCTCAGCTCTGCCGTGCTCCTCAGGGAGAAAGAGTGCTCCCCAGTGCTAAGGGAGGAGTCCGGCAGCCTCCACGTGAGACACCACTGTGGGATTCCCGTGCCCGACCCCCGCACCCACGGCCAGTACATCGTCTCCGTTCAGCCGAGGAGGGCAGAGAAACACATAAAGAGCTCAGAGCACAGTGAGTTTACTCCCAGCCCTCTGTGGGGATGATCTGGGACCAGCACGCCCTCACTGTGCAACCTGAATCAGCTCAGGGCTCCTCCTGGCCCCGTCTTCATGTTTGTCACTTTCAAAGAGGTGCAGTCCGGGGACCACAAGTGAACAGAGAACAACGGAACAGCAGTGATGGTGGCCGAAAGCAGGAGCAGGCCTTTGAAACCTCTGATCTCTGGTCCTTTTTCCTGCTTCCCTCTCCTACCCTGGAGCTCTCCAAAGCTCTGCTAGCCACCCCTCCTTCCGACCCTGCCACCAAAACCTGCCCTTTCATTCCTCGTCGGATTTTCCTTTCTGATTTCCGAAGTTCCCCTCCGACGGATGTTCTATCTTCAGTGTAATTGATCTAGGATGTACGCTTCCGCTGGGGACTGTGGTGTACACAGATAGTGTTGAGCCTCCCAGGTTAATATCCCTCATTTCTGTGACGTAATAAGGACCCCAGGGCAATGGAACCTGTCACGTTGCTTCCTGATGACCAAGTTCTTCTGTCCCGTCTTTAGTATATGTGAAGAGCAGAGGCCAATTTGTCGTAGTTACCTGGGTTTGAGTTTATCGTTAACTCTCTTGGGATCCTCACTGGAAAAAGGAATTCTGATTGTTCAAATGCACAAACATATTAAGGGTCTCATAGAATGCCTGGCACATAAGCGACCTCAACAAATGACGTGCATTCATATTATGTTTATCCTGTGAAGGCATCAAGGTTATAAGCATTCTCTTTTTTCTTTTGGGTAGATGAAGCTCAGAGAGGTTGAGTGACTTACTTAAAGTTGCACAGCTATGAGTATGCAGATTAAGATTAGAGTTCAGGACTTCTGACTCCATGCCCAATTTCTGCTTTCTTTACCCTTTGCCTCTTTCAATGTGTGGGTCTGCCAGGCAGGTGGGAGGTGCTGTCTGCAAAGGGCTTCCCCTTTCTCTTTGGCCACTTTCTCCTGGGTCTCATCTAGATGTTGTTGAAGGCCTGCTACGGCTGCTGCATTGCGGACTTTCTGATGGTGGGAACGTTCGATCTGGTCCTAGCCTTTA